>LPNX011094323.1:0-104757 GCA_001517045.1 Pseudotsuga menziesii
TATTTTTTATTATTATTATTTTTCATAAATTATGTTTATAGTGGTTTGGTTTGTTTGTTTTTTTTTTGTTTATATAAGTTATATAGATTTGTTTTTTATTTTTATTTTATTATATATAAAAAAATTGTTTTTTTTATATTTTTTGTTTAACTATGTGGACTAGGTTAAACGAACAAAGAATCAGGTAAGTAGTAATGTCTAGTAGAGAGGTGGGATGTGGGACTAGGTAAAGACTATGGGGAAGGGAGTAATCCTATGTATGGTAGGCTTGTTGTAATGGTTGGTCTTCTAGTAGTATGGTATACTGGGTAAAGCCAATTGGTATGGGGTAGACTGCCCAGCCAATTATTATAATCTACTAGCCCATTCCTAGTTGGGTGTAAGCCACGCATATCAAATCTATATTCTAATTCTATTTAATTGAAGGTTTCTTTCACTCCTGCCATGTAATATTGTACCATACTGCCCCAATGAGTTCTCTCAACATCTGTACTCCCCAATTCCTCTAGTTTAATGGTTCACTCCGAGCAATCAAACTACTAGCACCATCTTGGTAAAGAGACTGGATATTCCTCGTAGCATAACTTCCTTTCTATCGTGAACCAATTGGCTCTTGGCTGCACTACCTTCTGAATCTACCTGTCAAGTAATGTCATTTGAAAGCAAACCAGGAAACAAGGCAAAATGGGACCTATATTAACTAACTGGTTATCTCCTTCTCAAAGAAAGTACAAGGAAAGAGAGTGTGTGTCGTGTACACAATAATCCATAAAAAACATATTAGCCTCATCAGAGCCAAACAGAGACTAGAGAAAAACAATGGCCATCCATCATTAATAATATAATTGATATTGAATCTTATAAATGTCCTGTCAGGTGACAAATAGCAGTCAATGGGAGTCAAAGACATGCAAAGAACAAATGAGGGAAGACTTGATACATCTCCTGAATGAATGAAATATTATATATATTTAAGCAAGTGCGATCATAAACAATATGTGAACATGGTGACCAAACATAACCTGGGCAGAGGAGGTAGTGGGGACTCACCATCAACCTGAGAGGAAAACAAGTACTCGAATAAGTTGCGGTTTGGATGAAACTAAAAATAATACACCAGAAGACTCAGCTGTTTACAAAGGTTTGAATATTGTAAAACAGATGGAGATTATTAATCTGCATTGCATCAGCAGCTCAAAGGGAATCATTATGGTAAATGGTGAGATGGCTCCTAAAGGTTATTAATCTCAGTTAATTCAGGGTGAAAATCCACAAATTTCACATTTGGACACATGGACAGCCTTGTCCGACCCACGGTTCTCTATGGTTTAGAGGTTTGGGGGGCCTGTTTGCTAGAGTCTAACTGGGCCTTGGCACAAAGAGTGCAGATCATCCTCCTTTGTCGTATCATCAGATGCAAGCAAACAGTCCCCCATACCATCATACTTGTGGAGTCCGATAACCAGGCCTTTCGGCTTGAAACTGTATTCCACCTTATCTCACTCCTACACTGGATTTAGAGCTTCACTAACTCAGCAAAGGGACAAGACTGGTATCCATACTGGGCCTTTTGTTCATCGGAGCCCATTGCCTCAGACAACCTTTCATGCCGCACTCATTGTTAGTATGCAGGGGTCTTTAATCTTTTGGAGTCTATTGGTATTGCTATGGATCAGCTTCCTCATCTAGATACTCCCTCGATGCACCTAGCCACCTCTTACTAACCAAGTAGGAGATGAACAAGATCATCCGAGATAATATCTACAGTTTGTGCAAGTCACCTAGACCAACCCTCATGGTGTGTTACGTAAGAAGATGGCCTTCTACATTGAACACTTCATGGATCTAAGGTATGGGTCTATTGTTTGGCCCCATTACACACAACGAATTTGGGTGCACGCTCTTTGTTTTCTCTTGTGCCAGTTCAAGGCAGGCTCTTAGTAAGTTAAGGTGGAGACAGATCACCAAATTAACCAATCTGACAGGACCTGCCATGTGTGCCATCTTTCTGCCAGATGTGTCATCTTCAGGAGGTTGAGAGTCCGAGACTGAGGATAGTTCCACTATCTTTCCAAGGAGCTTCAATCTCTAGACAGTTTATTCAAGTGCCCTGACTAGAGATGTCTAGCATTGTACTTGCAATAGGTCCTCTGGCTCCACTCCCTCATCCTCTAGTCACATCCACATCCTAGACTACCTTCCACTCAGCAAATCACTTCCTTTTTCACGTTGCTCCCATCTACTTCCAACCCTAGTCTTCTACTCAGGGATGATTTTTTAACAAAATGGCCTTCCCATTTCCCTTCCTCGCCTGTCAATCCCTTACCAGCACTCCAGAGTCCAAACTTCTTGGGTAAAATGATAGGGCACAAAGATGTGGGATATGGTTTCATAGTTTTCTTTGCATAGTGAATATCTTCCAAGCCCTTTCCAACTCCTCTTTTGGACTGTGCCACCAGCCACATGAATATTCAAGTTTTAAGGAGTGCCTGCAACTTCCAAGTCAGGTACCAACCCCGTATCTATATTTGGAGCAAAGAGAGATACGGGGCTGGCTCCTGACTTGGAAGTTGCAAGCACTCCTTAAAACTTGAATATTCATGTGGCTGGAGGAAGGACGAAATGGCCCCTATCTCTCTTTGCTTCAAATAAGGGAATGCTGCCAAATATATATTCCTATGGCTGGTTCACTTGGGAGAAGCGTTTTTTACTATCTAATCAATAATATGTACATAGATTTTATGTTAAAAAAGTAGGTTGCACATGCAGCCGTCATGGACTCACAGCTGCGTAGCAAAGTAGCATAAGCAAAAGCTCGGAGAAAGATAAGGCATCATGCCTGACCATAAACACAATATTAAGCAGAATTTGGCAGTAGGCACCAATCCAACATCTGATGGAGGATCATCACAATCATTTGGGGTTGAGCCTCAACCAGTAGCAGGTGGCTCATCCTTGACCATGATTGGCTTCCAGCTTCCACTGGTTGGCCTAGGAGGTTTGGTTACTTAGGAAATGACCAAAGCCAATGTTGGAAATTGGTCAACTATGTCTGAGGAGGAGGAGACCAACTGTGTCTGCATTCTTTCCTTTCAGAAGCATGTGTTCCAACCCTGTGGTGAGACTAAGGCCTATCATCACCACGCCATGACTGTGCTAACTGGTTGGTGAAGTGCCAGGTGGTTTCTTGCTCATGTTGTAGGGGGGCTCACTTAAAACTCTAGAAATGGCTTCAGACGGGTCATCTCCATATATGTGCATTGTAATTTGCAGGGAGAATCTCACACAAATCAAAATATGTCATACCGTGTGAAAGATTGGGGAGGTTCTTTCTTGTTAAGATAACTTCGTTGCTTTCCTTCCACAGAAAGAAAATATTTTCAAAACAAACAAGTATCCAAGCATATTGGAACTCTATCGCCCAAGGAATACAATCTCCTAACAGGGCAGCTTTCCAAGAGATGGAAGCCAAGAGGAATTGGTCAGCAAGTCTGCCCAGGTCCATGCAGACTTGGCTATTATGTTTATATTTGACTAATTTTCACAAAGCCCAAATCACCAATTATTTTTGAGTAGGGTTAGGAATTGTCGATTCATTCACATTAGAGGCATTGCATATTGTTATTCGTGGGTTTTCAAGACTGGTCTGGATGTCATATTTTCTTGTTTTCTATAATTTGTAAATGATGGAAGCAAGCTCAGAATTTTGTGAAATTAAAATAATTTTAACATACTGGCATTATCGATATTACTGTTCGTGTTGGGCACATACCTCTTTATTCAATCTAGAAAGAAGCCTAGGGGGTGAGCTCCTTCAGCCTCCACTTGAAATTCAGACATTGTATTCAGAATCTGATACCGAAGACGGGCGCTACAGATAAGAAATCTGATCCTATAAATCCCTGTATATATCCTATCCTTCCTTTAACTAGGTAAAGAGATCATATTCCCTGTACCAGTAATCATGGTTCCTATATACACATAATCCTATCCCCTTTCACTCTATCCTGATAAAATCACTAAAACCCTGGAGCCTTGTTCTTCCCAGGATGAGAAAACGTAGGAAGAGTCCGATCCTCAAGTTCCCGTATCCCTGTAGAGAAATGAATTCAATATTTTTACTGTCCTGATCCTGTAGTTCCTCTGAAGCATACCAACGTCCTTTCCCTTCTTCCTGGAAGCGTTGTTTCTTTAAACTTCATATACCACATGCCAATGCGCCTACCCTTATGAGCGATATATGTCCCTCTATGGCAGGTCTTTATGATCCTACATAGATTTATTATTCCAGAGAATAGAGTATATGATCACCCTCATCTTTATCGAGCCATGCTAAGGCGAGGTAGAGGTGGGTTAATGGGACAGTAAAGAGGGGAAAATAGTATTTATAGGTCCTTGCTTTGGTCCAAAGAAACTAGCATTTTAAAAGAGAGTCTCATCTGTTGGGGGTGACGAAGAGATAGTTTTAAGTTCTGGAGTTCAGGGATTAAATTTGAAGGGTAGGGTCCCATTTCAGTTTGAAGAGTTGTGAGAAATTGAACTAACATGTAAAAATAAATCATTCTTTTCATTTGAAACTTTAAATGTACAACAAAATTTTATTATTTATTAAAAACAGTGTATAGAAAAAAAATGGCAATAAGAAAAAATCTAGAGTGATTCAACATTTACATGGAATTAGTGAGGTAAACTATGTACTCTCCTGGTTCTTGGAGCATATAGTTTATTGAACTTAGATAAGGGACAATTCCGTTGGGCCAGTGAAATACTCGGTTGTTAGGTCATTGATAAAATAAGGCATTGGAATTTGGAAGGACCTTCAAATGGAGGATTGATTCAGCTTGATGGTGGCTCTATTGGTCAAGTGTGATTGGGCCTACCTAAAAGAAAAACCCCAAAATGTAATACCTAATGCTTTCACGGAGAAACTTTTTTATTAACCCTAAATTCAGCTGTTATTTTTAGAATTGAATCATGTCCTCCCGACATGCTCAAATCAAAGTGATCAAACAAAGGCCCCAATTTTAGGTGGATTATGGACAGTCCCTCCAATATTGTATATCGAGTTTATACCCCAATTCAAAGTGATCAAACAAAATCTCCAATTTTAGGTAGATTATGGATAGTCCCTCGAATCTATATCGAGTTTATCAGCCCTATTGAAAAGGCTAAGCATTTATTAGTCCACTATACAGAAGAAATTTAAATTCTCCAACAAATATCACTACAAGTTAAGTGTCTAGTTTCTACCAAAGTCAACAAGGAAGACCAATCATAAACACACGTTTGTGACAACGAGGATGTTGAAATAATGTTCTTCACTAGATCAATGCACTCGAAGTCCCTCATTCATGAACGTCCGTCGAGGGATTCCCTTGTTTAGATATATTGATAGACACTTTGTACTGCTTGTTTCCATTATTAGAAGACTGACAGGAAAATGAAGGGGTCAGAGTTTACAATATTTACAGTGTCGATTATTAAATATTTTATCTTTTCAACTATTGGATATCATTAAGGAAATTGGAACAATTCAAACACTCATATTCAAATATTGGTCTTTCTTTCAACCTAATGTTTACAATTCATGACATATAAATAACATTGACTGATTTGGAACTCAAATACAAGGCTCTTTCTTCTTGCTCCTCCACCCAAACAAAGTTGTGGTCCTAGACTATGAAAAGTATACATTATTTTGCTTCTGATTTCATTTAAATACTGGGTTTTTTAAGGTTACCTATATTGAGTATTTGAGACTAAGTCTAGCGGAAACGCAATCGCATAATACATTACAAATTTCAAACAACATTTTGGATGGAAAAATTTTAAACCCTTATATTTATAGAACCAGAAGGAACTCCAACAAGAAACACATTTAACTTTTATCCACATATAAAATGCTACATAAGTCTAAAATGCTATACATACCTATAAATTCATGACAACCAAGTCGACAACTTAGCTCTGCATAATCTTCTGGAGGAAATAGAAATTAGGGAGACACTGAAGCATAGAATTGGAGATTTGAGAGTCTGAGTCTCGACCTCTGACTGTCCTATACTCGTAAACCCAAAATAATTTTTTTTTTCACAAGACTTCACCAATCTCTTTAAGTTCAGGGAAGCTCAATCTAGCCTACCCAACGTTCTACCTTTGCTTCTCTTGCTCCTACATGTGAAAAATGTGGAACCTTCAAGTTTCCCAGCGTAGAAGACAATGAGGAATTAGAGTGTGCAACTATTTCCTTCTACAGAATGATGATTGGAAGCAACACCATCTCAATTCCACAATATCCCAGCACTCTTGAGTTTGTTTACCTCGCCCGAGGTAGGCGAATGCATGTTTATGTATTTCACATGATTGCAAAAAAAATCATTTTATAATTGCTTCTACATAACATAGATATATCAGTGCATGTGAGGGAAAACTGGGTATTGTTTTCCCGAGGTTTCTAAAGACTTTCAGAGATAATTCTTCCTTATGAGGGTGCTCAGGGCGTAAATCAGAGAGCCCACGGGAGGAAGAAGAAGAAGAAGAAGAGGACTCAAATGAAAAGGTGAGGTGAGTGAGGAGGGGAGACGTAATAGCGATATTTGTAGGAGAAATCCACTAGTGCTATAATGATGGCAACGAGCCTCGCTAAATCGTAGCCATTATAGATCGTAGCATGTTCTTGTACGTTGTTCCCTCCAGACATAGCATTAAAAATGAAAAAAAAAGACAAATGGGGAGAAAACGGACGTACGACCATAAATAAATATCATAGAAAGAATCATATCCAACCCCCTAATCCATTTTCCCTCGAGGCGACCACCGTTCTCTATCACAAATAGACGCGGGCGGAGATGCCTACTCTCGAGACTCAAACACGAAAATCTGGATTCAAGAAAGACACAACACACCAAACGAGAAGATATGATACATCTTGAAAGCACAAAACGAGAACATGAACCAGCAAGCGGAAATTCCATGGCCATTGAAAGAGGAGAGGAAATTGCAGAAGCGGAAATGCCATAAATGTTGAAATGAAAAGATTGTGATTGTGATTTCCTGCCTGCCATTGTTGGTTATCTCCATTCCTTATTCAATCCAAAGTGTACAAAAGTTTTAAAAGGAAACAACATAAATCAATTCAATCTGAAGCTTAAAATGGAAACAACCTAAAGAACGGGTTAAACAAGAAAAATGGAAACAAATTTATACATAAAAATATATATTATATATTTGTCAAAATAGGTTGTTTTAAATTGTGTTTTTTCCAAGGTGTAAATGAAAAAATTATGGAATATCTATTTATTGAAATATAAATTATATATTTTGTTATAATTTATTGAAATTTAGATTATATATTTTGTTAAAATATAGCTTTTTAAATTGTTTTTCTAAATATAGAAATAAACATGGTGGGATCTTTCTATATTAATGGTTTTTTTTCATTGTAAAAAAATATATAATTTGTTATTCATAAGAATCAAAATTACATCATAGTTGTTCATGTAAAATCCCCTTCAAAGTAGGATAGAAGACAATATTGAAGCCATGGGCAAAACATTACAATATCCAAAAATAAACGAGAGGGATTCCACCCATCAACCTATAGAAAGCAAAAATGTGGAAAAGACCGAATAACTGTCAGACAAAAAATAGCAGGGCTCTAGAGAGTTGTCATGCAGATACAACCTAAATCAGTCCAAGGCAAACTAGAATGGAGAAACTAGAAGCAGGTAAAGCGACCTTCAGTATTCATGATTCTGTTTGAGTACTTACATAAGTGAAGAATACTAGGGCAGTCTCCTATCGCAAGATTCGATAGGTTCTCCGTGTCAGAATTGAACTCCCTGTATAAGTGCCTGAAGGATAAAGAAAGAAAACAATTCTTTATGAGCCCAATCCTTTTCAACCAACAATCATAACTCAGTGACTGCAAACTGGTGAGACCTCTGGCCCAATCAATTATGACATTTGATTTGCCAAAAATAAAAATCTAGAGAATATTTTTTTTTTTGCGAAATATAAAAGCCCCCATAAGGCTAAAAGTTCAGGAAAAGTATTAGTGCCACTTCCAACACCCATCCTTAGCTTGAAACTATGAGAGTCATATACGGAGGATCATGCCACTACCACAATTTCCATCCTACTCGGCCCCATCAAAGAATCCATATATGGTATCGAATTCCAACACCGGGATGATTCGAATCTTTTAAACTTTTGGGGCACAATATCTGTTCCATTACAGAAAAATTGCCACAATCTAAGAAACAAGTAAACCTCCTTGCAAATTTTAATCACTTCTTCTAATGCCTGCTTCAGTTTTCCTTTGGAGCATGTGAGGAATGTCGATGTGCAAAAACCAGTGACCTTTACAAATAGTGGCATTGCAGGAGGGTGTGAGGAGGGTGCTCATGCTTTTCCCAGGTTGAAAGCTCAAAATGCATATGGTTATGAGCGCATAGGCTGAAGATGGTGATAATTGCAAATGTAAAGTGGAAGCAGTAACTTCAGCAGCATTGAGACTTGTAAAAAACCATAACAACTGGTTATTGATTGGAGTGATGAACACAATCAGAGCGGCAAGAACCATACCTTTGAAGTGCTCCGACTAGTCACTGCGAGATCCTAAACCGGATTATTGTCTCCAAAAATAGGATATCGAGTGCAAAAATAGGGAAACAGGGGTCGAACAATACCTTCAGCCCAAAAATACGAAGTTGACGTTTTTTTTTGGCCATGCATTGGATGCATTTGGTAAGTCTATGTGGAGGAGGCGCATTCAAATGGACGGTTCTCGAGGGGATGTAGGGCTATCATGCTTCTATCTAGGTAACGATATGGTACTGGTTCTAGTACCTAATTCGTAATTGATGTAGGAACATAATTTTTCTTTGGAACGCGCTTAACCATGTTTACTTCAATGATGCAGCAGTGATAAAGATGGTCAAGATAAAATTCATGCAATTTCTTTTTCGGATCTCTGAAGATCGAGGTGCATGGCACTAATATTACTAATAGAAGGTAGACAACTTACAAAAATTACACTTCATTACCAAATTTGCAATTTTCCATGACACAATTAAGAATGACTAATTCATATTCTTCTAACTAGTCATTTTTTATGCCGTGACTAAATTAGTCGTTTATTTTAGTCATTTTTAACTCTGTCACTTATTATCTAGTCATATTTGTTAACTGGTGACTAAATTAGTCATTAATTTTAGTCGTTTATAGTTGGTTCAATCAAAATTGCTCATATTTAGTAGTAAATCACTTGGAAAACCTGTGGTGACTAGAATTTTTAGTCACCTAGTAGCTAATTCCTCATTTTGTACTAGTGATTTGACAACGACAAGACCAGACATTATGTATGGAGTAAGTCTGATCTCAAGATTCATGGAGTCACCAAAAGACTCACACTGACAAGTAGGTAAAAGAATTCTGAGGTATTTAAGTGGCGCAAAATACCTTGGAATTATGTATTCAACCTCAGAAAATTTTAAACTCATTGGTTACACTGACAGTGACAATGGAGGCAACGTAGATGATAGGAAGAGCACATATGGGTACACATTTCATTTTGGTACATGTGTTGTTTCATGGGATTCAAAGAAATAGCCCATAGTAACTATGTCTTCAGCTGAAGCAAAGTATGTTGCATGTAAAGCTATCTAGATGAGGAGAGTGTTAAAAGATTTGTCACAAAACCATCAAAAATCGACAACCATCCTCTGTGACAACAATTCAGACATAACATTATCAAAGAATGATGTGTTTCACAAGAGACCCAAACACATCGAAACAAGGTTTCATTTCATAAGAGAGTTGGTGAACAACAAAGAAATTTGTTTGGAATTTTGTAGGTCTAAAGATTAACTTGAAGACATCTTTACAAAACCATTGGCAAAGGATACTTTCTAGTATCTACATTGTTATCTTGGAATGACAAGTTCTACATAATGAACTCTGTCATGCACAGAGCAAGTCTAAGCTCTGAAACATTTTGTAAATTTTGTTTTAAAATCCCCATTTGCTCATAATTAAGGGGGAGTGTTGGAAATATTAATCACTCACAGATCCATACCTGACTCTCAGCCAACTCTGTTAGAGTATGTATTAGTCCAGATATTGTCGGTCAGTTTGACAAGAGTAAATACTCCACAATTCGACAATGTAAACTAGTCGAACTAATTTCTGAAGCTAATTTGTTAGGTAGATAGTTATTACAGTCTTTAATGGTGAGTCAGTCGATTCATGTAGAAGCAATTTTCAGATTGCCTATAAATAGAAGAAGAAATTTGTAAATCAAGTTAGACAAAAGACAATAGAGAGAACTCAGGGTGAGAAAGGAGAGAAAGAGAAGTTGAATCTCAAGCTTCTGTGTATTAGATTTAGTCGAAGAGTCGAAGCTCTGTAAAAGGATCAGTTGGTGAGCCAACAAGTCTGGATCCACAAGTTTGTATTACCTTTTTTATTTTGGTTCCATATATATATGAAATAGTTTATGGTTGAATGCATGTTTATTTGGTTGCACATTCTTTCTGGATTTACTTGTGTAAATGTATTACAATTACGGTTGAGTGAAAGAACAAGAATCCTTAACTTTCTCATCTCTCGAAATTTCCAGGTTTTACAACACAGTGTTCCACTGAATTCTTCCTACATATTTGGGTATATGTTTTTATAAGTTATGTTGAATTGTTAATGCGTCAATTTTTACTTCATCTTACTCTCAAGTGAAAAGCATTTGTAATTTCTTAAGTCTTTTAGACTAAGAAACATACTCTATATATTTTGACTAAAACCAAGTGAACCGACAAGGTCGGTTGAGTTAACCAACTAGTGGTCGAAGTGATCAGCCGACTAGTGGTCGAATAGGTCAGTCGACTTGTGGTCGAAGTGATAAGCTGACTAGTGGTCGAAGAGATAAGCTAACTAGTGGTCGAAGAGGTCAATTGACAAGTGGTCGAAGTAAAACCTGTCGGTAAGAACCGACAACTAAGAACTTGTCGAAGTAAATTAGTCGGGCCTAAAAGTCCAACCAAAGTTTATAAACTTGTCTAGTTGGGAGTTAGACAAGTTTCACCCGACAACTAAGAAAAATAAAAAGAGGTCGGCATGAAAATTAATTTTTATTAACTAAGCGGTAAACTCATGTTTAGTCGAAGGGGTTTTGGCTAATAGAAATGACACTAAAAACTAGGACTTTGCATGGAAGCATTCCCAACATAACTTAGAGGGGGGGGATTGTTCTCTTGAACATTTATGTACACCCTCCTCTGTTTCTCGCAATATTCCCTCAGGGAGTAGCATTATGGGTAGGCTTGGTAAAAATGTTTGGTAAAATCACATATGAGTGGACATATTCAAAATTAAACTTGTTTCCTATTATGAAATTCAAATCCAAAAAAAAACTCGATGTATGAAGGAAGGAGGGGGTGATGGAAATTGGAATACATATTGATCACCTTCCATGATATGCGAGGGATATCATACATGTATGAGTTTCATAAGGAAGAAACAATAGTCAACTTAGAAACAAGTGACATAGGAATAGTTTATGGGCCCTATTTTGCTGGCTGCAGCCTCCCGGGAATAAAGTTTCCCCATATCCCACACCGAATGGGAAGAGGAAAGCTAATGGTATATTAAGTGGCCTCAAGATGGATGGACCTATATTCTTCGATGAACAATATTCATTATGAAGTAGAGAAATAAATTTTGTCGACGGCAGCAGCACTGTGGATCGTTGGATCTCAAACAAATTGAGATCCAACCGTCCACATTGGTACCACTACAACATTTATTACTCTGCTGCATGTAAAATATTTTTTGCCATATTCTTTAATCAGGATAATCTTGACCCCCACTTAGAGTTAAATTTTTACTTTGAACAATTTTACTTCAAGAGAACTTTTGCATTGACCAATTGAAAATTAAAAACATGATTCACTACAACTTTAGAGCTTCAACATACCCATGAGTAACATTCACATGAGTATAACTGGAGAAGGTGTGTGGTATGAAATGTTCTTTGTAAATATCAGATGAAAATATAAGTATATATATTACCACAACAAAGGAAAACTTTACTTAAATTCTTCACTATTATAGAGTTTGGTCTCTTCAACAATTTCTCTAGACTATGACTTTTCTCTCTCTTCCTTTCTCTCTTTTACATTTTTCTTACTCATGCTTCATCTACACATACACTAACTTCATATTGGATTCTTCTCGAAGCTACGGAGTAACGAATTAAACAATATTCATACGAAGTCTCATAGGTCGAGATGTGATAGTCATAGGGTCATAATTAATTATGACTAGATGGGGATCACTAAGCAAAAAAATATCAAAATATTTTAGAGCTAGAACTTGCTTTGTGCATAATAAAATTCACTACGTATAATTTGTCACTCTTAAGCATATTTTCATATACTCGAATGTGTCCCTAGTTAATGGTTTTGTAAATACGCCTTCTAACTAATCTTGAGACCTACAAAACTCTAAACAAATTTCTTTGTTATATACCCATTCTTTGATAAAATGATATCTTATGGAAATATGCTTGGTTCTATTGTGAAACACATGATTCTTTGACATTGCAAAGTATTAATTGTTGTCGCAAGTCGTGGGTTCTTGCTAGTTCCATGATAAATCTTTTAACATTATGTGCATCCAAACAACTTGAAATGCAACACTTGTAGCTGTGACATACTCTGCTTCTATTGAAGAAAGTGTCACAACAGGTTGTTTCTTTGAAGCCCATGACACATCACATGTAGCAAAATGAAAGGTATACCCACATGTGTTTTTCATAATATCTATGTTTCCTTTGGTGGCACTATCAATATATCCAACAAGACTGAAATTTTCTAAGGTTGAATACAAAATGCCGAAATCTTTTGCACCACTCACATACCTTAGAATGAGAGTGTTTTGGTGACTCCATAAATCTTGAGATCATACTTACTCTGTACATAATGTGTGGCCTTGTCAGAGTAAGACACATAAGGCTTCCAACCAGGCTTTTAAATAGTGTAGGATCTACATTTGATCCATCATCATCTTTGCTTAATTTTAAACATGTTATCATTGCTGTTGGGGAAGACTTACAATTAACCATATTAAATATTTGTAAGACTTCATTTTCATATTTGGATTGAGAGATAAAAATATCATCTTTGGTTTTGTTAAAGAAATGTAACCGTGGAAGATATTATATTTTGTATTATTATTGTTATTACCTATTTCGGAGATGGTGTTCCTTCGATTAGGGATGTGATTGATGTATTTGGTCATGCAATGTGTTGAGGTAAAACCTTCATTGTAAGTCGGGTGAGTAGTACCCACAAAACTATTATTAAAATATATTTTTGAGTCTTTCAAGGAAAATTGACCCTGGCAATAAGGAGAAGTCATCCTAGTTGGGTTATTAGGCCTCTCAATTGATTAGTATAAATAGGAGAGGTACTTTCCTCATTTGGAAAAGAAGAACACTCAAGTAGTTGCGCTAGAGAGAGAATAGAAAGTCCATCTAGAGGAGAGGAAGTAGTCTAGTCTTGTTCTTGGGTCTTACAATGTACTTGGTTGAAGTCTATATAGAGGAAGTTTTGCTAGGTTTTCTTTCCCATGAGGGTTTCCCAGGATAAATCTTTGTGTTCTCTTTTGTTCTGTTGTGCTTGTTATTCTTTCAAAGATCGTTTTGTTTTGGTATAACAACTCTTGAAATCTTAACATGGTATTAGAGCTAACCTGAAAGAATACATTGTGCAACAGCTCATCCATCAATCTGATAGGATAGGGTTTATTATTCCATATACCTCCTTCCATAGATCAATTAGAAAATAAAGTCCATTCAACTTGCCCTAGGAGGGTGCTCTTTCTGTCGAATTAGTTTTTCATTCTGTGGATTTTCACTTTTTGACCTACCACTCCTGCCAGGAGAAACTAGGGCATCATATTTTTCAAGGTTCTATCCTCACATTCTAGAAAAGAAAGATAGAGTCTATCTCGCCTTGGTGAGGCACATCTTTTCCTCCTCTCAGATCTGCAAGTGATAACAGTTGGAATATTAGGGTTTCCTACTCAAACCCTAGGTCATCCTAAAGTTGGTTCCAGAAAAGATCCTCAAAGGATCAGTTGATCTCCCAGGTATCTTCAAAGAATACTCCAAAATAACGGTTTCATGCACTAACCACTATGTTTGAACGTAAGAACATCAACAGAATAATGACCTTGAGAAACCAACTCAAGGGTGTGAAGGTACCTAAGAGAGAGACCATAAAATATTACTTCTCAATAGTATCTCAAATCAAAAAATAGTTGGAGGCCATTGGTGATGTGGCTGAAGAAGAAGAAGTGGTGATGACCACCATGAATGGTCTCCCTAGAGAATGTGATTCCTTCATTAAAGGAATATGTTCTAGAATAAATTTAACCAAGTTCAACAAGCTATGGGAATAATGTGTACAAGAATAAGGAAGGATAATAAACAAAGAAGAGAAGCTAAATGATATTGAAGATCAATCTCTAGCTACATGGCACTAGGAATGGAAGAATCAAAACGAAGATTCAAGGTTCATCTCCCAGAAGATCACCTGGCTTCAAGAGAACAAGAAACCTATAAGGGATTTTTCATATTTTGAATGTTACTCATGTCATAAGATGGGACACATTGCTAGACATTGTCCTCTTAAGAAATATCAGTTCAAGAAGAAGAACCAAAAGTACCATGCCCATGTAGCTCGAGAAAATTGTCAGGATTTATAATCCTCCCTTGTTCAAACTGTCTGTTATATTATATTATCCTAACTTAGGAGTCTTTTATTTATTATTGGGTCCACTAGTACCATTAGGTCCACTTGGCATAATGGGGCCACATGTACCAGTCACTAGAGTGTTGGGAACATCGATAGAGGCTAACTGAGACTCACTACACTTGCATGCATCAGTTTAGGCGCCTCCTATACCAATCCCTACATTTTAGGAGCCACTAGGAGTACTAGCACCAACCTCCTTCCATTGTTGGTAGTTCATGACTAGTTAAGCTTATATATGATTCAATTACATTTAGTTAGTTTTCCTCCACTTCAATTAGTGCCAGTCTTGCATGGCTACATGTGGTTAGGTGCCTATTCTCACCTACTTCTGACCTACCACCTCAGTTAGACTATTTTAACTAATTATTACTAATTGAGAAACTGAATTAGACAACTAGAGCTTATCTAGTTAGCTCCTATAGTGATTTAGACATCTTTACTTAGCCATGCAGTGAGATACAGTTAGATTCAGTTGGTAGATTTGAATTCATCCTTAATGATTCGAATTCTTCCTTATGTGACACTGTTGTAACACCAGATGTTGTAATGAAGATGATATTGTAATTAACTAAGCAATTCTTGTATGTTTCCTGAGAGATTTGTTTTTTTCAGTGTGTATTTTTCATTCTCCTTCACTGCATAATAATTAAGAATCCAATTTCACTCATTGCTTGATGATCTAAATGGCACAACAATTCTAATAAAAATAATCAGACAAAGAAAGGAGCACAAAAAATGAAGACTCTAGTGAAGAGTATGTTCTAATTTCAGCTCTCACAGGTTCAATCACTCATGGAAGTGACATTTGGATCATAGACAGTGGTGCTTCCAAACATATGACAGGACATAAGGATTTACTCTCTTGTTTTACCCAAAACTAATATTCACATAAGGTACAACTTGGAGATGATTATTAGTACCCCATCAAAGGAATGGGAAAATCCTCTTACAAATTAAGGATTGGAAAGCTCATGAAGATGAAAGAAGTCTTATATGTTCTAGGTTTAAATAAGAATATTCCTTACATCTCAGTTGTAGCTAAGAAAGGGTTTAGTGTTTCCTTTTTAGATGGTGAAATCCTTATGTGGTCGAAAGGAAAAACAACAGATGATTCTATTGTAATTGGTGTCGAAGAAGGAGGACTCTACAAGTTCAAAGGAAACACATATTCAACTCTTATAGCCAGCATCATCATCCCATGTGAACTATGGCATAGAATACTTGCTCATGTAAACTCAAAGCATCGACAAGTGTAAGAAAGGTTGTCACAGGTCCACCAGAGATCCAGATCAACTATGAAGGAGTATGTAAAGGATGTGCTCAAGGAAAGAACACCAATAATCCATTCGCAAGCAGTAACAACAAACCAAAGGGGGTCTTGGATATTGTATACTCATATGTGTGCAGACCGATGTCAGACATTTCCTTAAATGGGTATGTATATTATGCCTCATTTATTGATGATTACTCTCATGAGACTTGGATATACTTCTTAAAAGGAAAAGATGAAGTATTTGGAAAATTCAAGGAATTTAAGGTTCTTATGGAGAATCTATATGAAAAGAAGATCAAGATATTAAGATCAGATAATTGAGGAGAATTCACTTCAAATGAATTCAAGGATTTATGTAAGGAAGTTGGGATTAAGAGGGAGCTTACCACGCCCTATAATCCACAACAAAATAGAGTAGCAGAAAGAAAGAATAGATCCATCGAGGAAGCAGTTAGATCAATGATCCATGATCAAGATATTCCTATGCATTTATGGGCAGAAGCAACAAGAACTGCAGTCTATGTCCATAATAGAATATCTCACAATGCTCTTGGAAACGAAACCCTAGAATAAATGTTCACTGGTGAATAGAACGAAGTAAGCCACCTGAATATAATCGGTTGTCCCGTATACCTACATGTTCCAAAGGAGAAAAGATCAAAGTTGGAACCTTGAGGAAAGAAGGGAATATTTGTTGGATACAGTGAATAGTAAAAAGATTATAGAATTTATATTCTAGGATGCTGCCAGTTTGAGATCAGTAAACATGTTACATTTGATGAAGATGCATCCTTCACCAAATCCATAAATATCGTTGCAAATGATGATCATGAAGAATAAGAGGGGGCTCCTAGAGCCATAGAAGGCACCAGACCACCAATTAGAGATATTGAAGAAGATCCTATACAAGAATATCATGACCAAAAAGAAGAACATCTTGGGCTCATGATGTAATCAAAGAAGCAGAAAGGTGTGGTGCACCAAAAGGAAGCAAAAGACAAAGAATCTATTTGAACTATGTGGCATTAATGAGAAACCTTATTGATGAAGAACCCACATGTTTCGAAGAAGCTTCGAAGAAGAAGGAATGGATGAAGTCCATGATCGAAGAATACCCATGAATAATTAAAAATGATGTTTGAGATGTGGTGCCAAGACCAAAGGACAAGTCAGTAGTTTCTTCAAAATGGATTTTCAAGACAAAGCACTCAGCAAATGGCAGTATTGAAAATTTCAAAGCAATATTTGACGCACAAGTATTTTCACAAAAGGAAGGAATTGATTATGAAGAGATTTTTGCATCAATAACAAGTTATACTTCTATCAGAATTGTCGTTTCCTTAGTAGCCAAGATGAAATGGAAGCTACATCAAATGAATGTAAAAAAAGTTTCCTAAATAGAGTCATAGAAGAAGAAGTATATATTGAACATCCACTAGGATTTGAAACCCATGACAAGGAAACACATGTATGCAGATAAAAGAAAGCTCTATATGGGTTAAAACGATCACCTAGAGCATGGGATGGAAGAATTGATGGATTCCTAATGAATTTGGGCTTTACCAAAAGTAAAGTTGATTTCAACCTTTACTATAAGGTTGAAAATGATGGGATCATGATATTACTATTATATGTAGATGACCTATTTTTGGCAGGGAAGGAGAAGTTCATCAGTGAGTGTAAGAAGAAACTTGCAACAGAAGTTGAGATGAAACACCTTGGCACATTCCACTATTTCCTATGTCTTAAAGTATGGCAATTTCCTGATGAGATTTTCCTAAACCAAGGAAAGTACACAGTAGAAATTTGAAGAGATTTGGGATGTTAGATTGCAAAGCAATTAACACTTTGATGGTGAAAAATCTAAAGCTATGGAATGATGATTCTTTAGAAAGAGTAGATTTGACATTATACATAAAGATTATTTTCTCACTGATGTATTTGACAAATACGAGACCCAATATATGTTTTGCTATGAACACCTTGAGTCAGTATATGGTGGACCCCAAACATGTTCATCTAGTTGCATCAAAACATGTGATGAGGTCCTAAAAGGTACATGGGACGATGGCCTCAAATATACAACCGACAATGGGTTCATATTGTGTGGTTATACCGATTCAGATTGTCTTATTGAAATCTTCCTTAGTTGACTGATCTGTTGAATGCCTCTCTTCCAATAGTTACTCGGCCTCATTCCAAAAGCTACGAGCGTTTTATTTTTGCTTCTCCATATTTTTTGTTAATTTGAGGTTGACATATGTGTTTATATACACATTAAACCGTGTCCATTTTCACATTATAAGGCCAACTTGTTGAAGGAGTTATTTAATTACTTCAAAATTTCCTTTGTGCCACCTTTGTATTTTGTTCATTTTTGTTGCCATATCATATTGTCTTCTATGTTTGTCTAGTCACCTTTACCACTTATCATGTCCTTCTTGTCCTACAATGCCATGTCATCATCATGCCATCCAGTGTCTTCAAACTTGTCCACTTGTCATACTTTGTCATCAAGTTATTTTATTATAAGTCTATATCATTATCTTTATCACATTCGTCATTGTCTTCCATATCCTTGTCAATTCCATGTCCTTCATTTTGCTTTTAAGACCATCTCCAAATGACCACAGAATGGGTCATTTGGTCCTTCTTGCCATTGTCTTCTATGTCAATATTTCGGTCTTCAATCCATCCAGTGTCTTGCTTTCTTGTCCATCTTTGTCTATGTCATCAAGCTTGCCAAGTCCTCAAGCCATGCCATGTGATCTCCAAGTCATCATTCTTAATCGTTTTCATTAATGTTGTCATTAATGACAATCATATTCATCATCCTTCTTCTCCATGACTTATCTTCTAACTACATCACATATAGTTCGTAAAGATTTTATGGACCAATGATATAGTAGAGGAGATTGGACATGCAAGATGAACTTAAGAGGAACAAAACTCTCTAGATGTGATTGAAGTGTCTAATGTTTTGATGAAATTCTAAGATATTGAGGCCATGCTAGCCTCGTGTGAACAAACGTTCATTTTCCTAGACGAAAGTATAATTCCTTAATGCTTTAAATGACCATGCTTGTTCCATCTACCATGGCATTAATTCCATTCGTTGAATATGTCGTTGAAATGGAAAACATGCTTTTACTAAAAAGAATTTGGAGTGAGGTGGGTACTCCAATGTTAATATGGCTATTCATATAAGTTGAAATCCTCCAAGCTTCTCCTATATAACTTTTGCTATTGTTTTGCAAATAAGAAAAAAAATATATTGTATAAATTATTTGCTTCCATGCTTAGATTAATATGATTTGATTCATAAATAAAGATAACTATTAAATATTCTACTATTTTAACTTTTTCTTTTTTGTCATGATGATAAATTAATCATAAATTGAATTTGATTTTTTTTAAATGTACGTGTACCTTGATTTATTTCTAATTATGATACATACCCACAATAATAGACATAGTAAGACCAACCAATAATAGACATAGTAAGAGCAACCAATAATAAGCATAGTAGCAATAAACATAGTACATACCCACCAATAATAGGCATAGTACATACCCACCAATAATAGGCATAGTAAAACCAACCAATAATAGGCATAGTAGCAATAGACACAGTAGCCATATCTCTTTCCCTCATCAATAATAGACATAGTAGGACCAACCAATAATAGACATAGTAGCAATATCTCTCTCCCTCTTGGGATTGGGGAAGTGCTCCATGGTTTAATCATAAATATGTTAGCATCTTTAGAGCAATTGTAGAATATAAACCTGTACTTTCCACTACCTTTGCATCTTCATACTAACGAAGTGCTCGATCGTTTAATCATAAATATGTCACCATCTTTGGAACAATTGTAGAATATAAACATGTACTTTCCATTACCTTCACATCTTCTCTATCATTTGATAAGTTGCTACTTTATTGATAGGATATGCTGAAGAAAGTTGAACAAGCTTATGTGTAAAAGCATAATGCTACTTTATTGATAGGATATGCTGAGGAAAGTTGAACAAGCTTATGTGCAAAAGCACAAAAGATTGCTGGCGTGATTGATGCCATTGACACGAAGTGACACTGTTTTAAAAGCTTATGCGTCAAAGTTCACGTGGCTACGTATGAAATAAGAACAGTAAAAATTGACATTGTAAGTATTCATAGCGTTCAGATACTAGTATTGAATAAGAACAGTAAAAGCTGACATTGACATTGTAAGTATTCATAGCTTTCAGATACTAGTATTGAATAAGTATTTTTTCGCATTTACAACACACTCTTGAGTTAAAGAGATTATAAAGTTAAGGTAAATTTAGAAAGAAATCGTCATCATATAGCTTCATATCCTTTCATAAGTCACATTCATCAACACACCAAAAAACACCTTCTTGAATTTATGATGATATTTATGCATGTGAATTATGAATATGTGAATATAACTTTTCTTATTTGCCATGTATTGAATTGAATGGTCAATGTTAAATATAATTTTTTGTAATTTTGTTTTGATAGAAGTAGATTTGCAAATTTTTGTAATTTTGTTTTGATAGAAGTAGATTTGCAAAATGCAAGATTCAAGGAAAAGTTAGATATTTGCATGAAGGATATTTAGTAGTTTTTGTATTAGTTTAATTGGTTTTAAGTGTGTTTTCAAAGAATTAGTAGAATATTATTTGTTTGGAAGAATGGAAAACATTGTTGGAATTTGACGACGTTTTGTTTGGGCATTTTTTCTTTCAAATATTTTTAAGTATTTTGGGAGAAAGTTAGACTAAATAGACAAATAATTTTTCAAATCTTAATGCAGCTATGAGCGTATCAACTAGTGTTCTTTCGGTGTCTGGTATTGGGATTGATGAATTTGGCTGTACGCCGAGGGAGCAGTAAATTGTTTCTGAACTTCACAATTTTCGGCACCATGCAACGATCAAATTTGAACCCTTCTCAGCCATGTAGGATAAAAGAAAACTAAAACACCTTGTTTTCCTGGCAAGGGTAAAAGAAAAATAAATCGCCCTGCTTTTCTGGCAAGTTTTTGATAAAAATTGGTCAAAATGGTTTGTCTAAAGTGTTATTTCCTCAATTTTACAGTTTTAGCAATTGAAATATATTGTTTTATAAATGTTTAAAAGTTCTTTCAACTCAATATGAAAGAGGGTAATGTTAATCTTAATCAGTAACGCTTATCTAAACTATACTATACATAAATGCATAATGATAATGTTTACTAAATCATTTTAGTAAAACAATATTGTAAAAATAATATCGAAAGTTTGTTTTGATCAGCCTTTGGATGCATTTCGGGGTTCACACCCAAATATTTAGGCGCGGTGTAAGCATGAAAGGCTCAAGGATTATTGAAGGATGTGATATTTTTATATAAATAAATATAGAAAATATCAGAAATTTAAAATATGAGTATCTCAAATGGTTTAACTTTTAAACAGGGAAACCCGAAGTAATAAGATGTTTTATTATAATTTTATATTTTAGAAAGTACAAGAACGATTTTAGTAATTAGAAATTTTGAATTTTGAATTTTAAAATTTTGATTTTTTTATTGTAAATTTATATTATAAATTGATTTTTTTATTGTAAATTTATATTATAAATTAATTTTTTTAATTGTAAATTTTATTTTAATATTAAATGTGAGTTTTATTTTAGGAATGTTTTTATAACCATTTCTGTGACAATAGTTTGTGACTGTTACCACTACCAAAAATAATTAATCTTCTTTTTAAATATGGAAGAATTTGAATATGTGAAGAATTTGAATGTATGGAAGAATTTAAGTCATTATTAGCTCATTTTTCTTAAGAATATATTGTTTCGAAGAGGATTTGAAGCCTTGCCCTAATCAGCTTGAGAAACTTGACCATAATGTTCACATAGTGGAGGAATGTTGAGCGGCTACCATCATGTGTAAGATATCTTTCATAATAAATTTATCCTATATCATTTCACTACCTTTCAATATTTAAATCTTAAAAATAGATACTTGAAACAAAATGTATTTTATGAATTTCAAAGTAGTATAATATACTAGTTATTGATACATGAACTTACTACTTTGATGGTGTTATTGCTTCTTTTCGTAACCTTTTTATCTTAGTTTTCCATAATTAATCTAGATTGTTATACTTATGGCTAGCACTTCCAATGTTGGGCATATATTAGTGTATCTATGGATACTAATATCCATGTCCAATATCACATTCAAAGTACAAAGAAATGAACATTACATTAGTTGTAGAACATGCTCCACATGATTTTCCAAGAAGTTGGTATTGAACAACTACAAAAGTATGTGGAAGAAATGTTTCTTCAATTCAAAAAAAATTTGGACAAATGTTTTTGCAAGAATTTATAATCTTGATTTATCATATTCAGTAATGGTTGGAAATAGTTATTGAAATCATATTTTACTGAGATTGTGTTTGGTAAAGCGGAAACTTGATTTTGCATTTGTGTCATTGTAACTCAATTTCTATGAAAATTATGAATCTAATTTAGTTTGTGGCAATTAATCATAATTACAATAAGAAATGACAATTTTCACAACATGGTTTGATATTTTTCAACAACTATAATTTTGATGAATAGTTGGAAAACCAATCTCAAAGTTGGATAGCAAATCCATTAATCTTCTCTTTGATTATTATGACCATTCATAATGGGATAAAATTAAAATCTTTTTACTACATCCCTTAAAATGAGATAAATATCTAATTAAAATCCCAATTATGAAATATTTTATAGTATATTTATTAAATGATTTGGTTCTTATTATATTTTTGGATTACAAAAATTTTCTATAACCATTCATATAAACATCCAAAAATTATAGAATAAACATTTATTCTATAAATTCAAATAAGTAAAATCTGTACTATCCTCATATAAAGGCATATCCATGGTTTTGAGTGTTGAAACTAATTCATTAAAATCTATACTATCCTCGTATAGAGGCATATCCATGGTTTCGAGTGTTGAAACTAATTCATCGAAATGGTTTTGAAGCTCATTCATCCTAAATATGGATACAATTTCGGATGCGATACTCCTGTACAATTTCCTTCATGTTGTGAAGCTTAGGCTCCGTGCAACGATCAAATTTGAACCCTTCTTAGCCGTGTAGGGTAAAAGAAAACTAAAACGCCTTGTTTTTCTGGCAAGGGTAAAAGAAAAATAAATCGCCCTGCTTTTCTGGCAAGTTTTTGATAAAAATTGGTCAAAATGGTTCTTCTAAAGTGTTATTTCCTCAATTTTACAATTTTAGCAATCGTGATTGATTTTCTTAGACTAAATGCTCGAGTTTAAAACTACGTAGATAGCTGAAATTGCAATTTGAATACTCTAAATTCTGATTTACGCAAGAGTTTCTCTCCTCGATTCCTAGGGGTGGGGGCTACGTTTTGCTTAGCGGTTATACTCCCTTCCTAGCACTTCCAAAGGGTTCTAGCCCTAACTAGAAGTGTAAAGTTAAAATTGACCTTCAAAAAAAAATTAAAATCTGAATTTTAGCCTTCCAATTAAGAAGGACATCATTTATATCTACATTTCAAAATGGCAACATTTGAAATTACTCATCCATATAAATTTCTTAAAATGTTGAAATACTATGCTATAAAGTTCGACTAGTGATTCATGCACTTAGTGCTTAGCTATTCAAGATGACTAGTGATGACTAACAACTACAAGGCACTCGCCACCGAGATGCGACTCTAACTCAGGAGTCACTTGGGGCTCTGATCTAAGGTGTGACAATGTGTCAGTGACTGTGGTTGTAACAATAGTGCTTTAACAATAGAGAACAACCACTAGTCTACTACTAGGCCTAAAACAAGCCCAAAACATTGTGCCTACTACCTATGTCAAGATGCTTGGGAGATAGTCCAGCATGGTTATGCAAAACCAGAAGACATGACACCATATAACAATCTCACACAAGCTGAGAAAGATGTCTTGAAGGAATAGAGGAAGAAAGATGGAAAAGCTTTGTTCTACATACATCAAGCCATGCATGAAAGCATACTCCCAAGAGTAGCAGGAAAAATTAATGCTAAGCAGGAATGGGACACATTGGAGACTACCTATCAAGATTTGGATAAGGTGAGGACATCCAAGCTACAGATTTTGAATCTCTATCCATGAAATATCCAGAGACTGTAGACACATTCTACACCAGATTTGTTGGTTTGATAAACCAACTAAAATCTCATGAAGAAGCCATAGAAGACCAAAGGGTGGTTGAAAAAATTCTCAAAAGTCTTCCCCCAAGATTTGAAAACTTGGTTGTGACCTTAGACGAACACACAGAAATGTCAACATTTACTATTAATGAGCTGCAAGCTTCAGTCATCAATCATGAATACAGATGCAGCAGAACACATACATTATTGGAATGTGCATTCGCAGCACAGTCATCCATAAGCCGTGGTAGAGGAAAGGGGAGAAACAACTTTAGAGGCAAAGGAAGAAGTTCTTCTAGAGGAGGACGAGGCAGAAGTCCTACAAATGTCAGTGGTAGAGGAGATAATCAAAATCCAAGTCATCCAAGTGGCCATAGGTTTGATAAACAAAAAATTCAATGTCATTATAGTAAGAAATTTGGTCATTATGCATATGAATGCAGGAAGAAACAATATGACCAAGGAAGGCAAAGTCCAAATCAATCAACCAGCACCAGCACTTTGACAAGTGCAATGTTAATAGAATCGAAATGTCCACTTGAATGCAATGTTATTCAAGAAAGTCCACATGACATATGGTACTTAGATTCAGGTTGCAGCAATCATATGACTGGTAATTTAAATTTGTTTTCTAGTCTAGCTAATCCAGTTCAAACTGATGTTACACTTGTAAACAATGTCCAAGTTACTATTTTAGGAAAAGGCACTGTTGATCTTCTAACTAAACAGGGGGAGAGTAAGTATATCCCTGATGTTTATCATGTCAAAGGTCTGAAACATAATTTTTTAAGCATTGGATAGCTGATACAAAAAGGATACAGAGTCTACATGGAAGATGATCACTGTGTGATTAAAGACAAGCATCCAAGCGACCAACTAATAGAAAAAGTGCCAATGACAAGCATTTGCTTGCTTCCATTGAGGATAGTTCCCAACATGAAGGGAAGACAATACAGGAGCTGCATTCAAGGAAGAAAGTAAAAAAATAGTCATGCTCCTCAACAAGAAAGAAAATAGAAGCACTAATTTGCAAGTTGCATTTCAAACAGAAGTTCGGGATGAATCCTGGTTGTGGCATTCCATATTTGGACAACTGAATTTTGGTGGGCTGAAGCTACTACACACAAAGAATATGGTGAAAATATTATCATTGATCGACAGACCAGAGAGGGTTTGTGAAGGCTACATTTTTGGAAAGTAGCATAGAGAGACTTTTCTAGTCAAAAAGTCCTATAGAGCACACGCACCACTTCAAATTGTGCACTCTAATATTTGTGGTCCAATGCAGACATCATCCATTGGTGGTTGCAAATATTTTCTAACTTTTATTGATGACTATTCAAGAAAAACATGGGTATATTTTCTGAAACATAAATTTGATGCATTTGGTTCTTTTTAGGAGTTCAAGGCACTCGTGGAGAACTAGAGTGGACACCGCATCAAGATCTTAAGGACCGATAGAGGAGGTGAATATGTTTCAAATGAATTTCTAAATTTATGCAAGACCCAAGGCATACAGAAGCAATTCATTGCATGGTATACACCTCAGCAGAATGATATTGCTGAAAGAAAGAACAAAACCATCATGGATATGGCATGCAACATGTTGCAGCCAAACATTTGCCAAATGAATATTGGGGTCAAGCAGTCGCAACTACTGTTTACATTATCAACCGATGTCCGACAAAGAGTGTGAAGAACCAAAATTTCCCAAGAAGCATGGACATGTATGAATCATAGTGTTTCTCATTTAAAACTTTTTCGTTGTGCTGCATATTCTCATGTTCTAGATGAGCTGAGAAATAAGATAGACAAGAATCGATAGAAGTGTATTTTTGTCGGTTATTCTGAAGACACAAAATCATACAAGTTGTATGATCCTATCACAGGGAAAGTGATAATCAGTAGAGATGTTCAATTTTTCGAGAATGAATCATGGGATGGAACCATCAACATAAATGTCATGATTGTGTCGAATGTCGAAAATGATGATATGGAAGAGGAAGTGGTTCAAACACCACATGTAAGTCAACCGATTGTAGCACCATCGACTCCCATTACACCACGACATGGTTCAGCACAAGGACCATCAACACAAGTGGTAGCTCAAGCTACACTGACAAGTTCACCAAGAGGACAACAGACTCCATCAAGCAATTCGTCAAGGTTGACATCGACAAGACCGATGAAGAAAAGAAGTCTACATGAGATAGAAGAACCTGGTACACCAAATTCATTCTATCTCTTTGCATTATTTTCTCCTATATATGATCCACTAACATTTGAAGACATTGTGGAAGAAGAAGTATGGGAACAAGCCATGGATGAAGAAATAGAATGCATTGAGAAGAACCAGACATGGGATCTAGTAGATGTACCAAAAGACAAAGATGTAATCAGTGTCAAATGTATTTAAAAGACAAAGCAAGATGCTGATGGGAATGTGCAGAAGCACAAAGCAAGAATGGTAGCAAGAGGGTTCACATAGCAACTTGACATAAACTTCAATGAAACGTTTGCACCTGTTGCATGCATGGATACAGTCAAAATAGTTTTGTCCATTGCTATACAAAAAAAATGACATGTTTATCAAATGGATGTCAAGTCGGCATTCTTAAATGGCTATCTAGAAGAGGAAGTATATGTGGAACAACCACAAGGGTATGAAGTTCCAGGTCAAGAGAATAAAGTGTAGAAGCTAAAAAAGGCACTCTATGGTTTGAAGCAAGCTCCTAGAGCTTGGTACAGTTGGATTGATTCCTATCTCACTCAAAATGGATTTCGCAAAAGTGAAAGTGAACCAACTTTGTACACCAAAGCTGATGATCAAGGTAAGATGTTAATTGTCTTCTTGTATATAGATGCTTTACTATTTACTGGTGATTTTGGTATAGCAAAATTTAAAGCAGTCATGGAAAGTGAATTTGAAATGACTAATTTGGGGCTCATCCAGTTTTTTCTAGGCATTGAATCTCAGCAATATGAAAGTGGTATTTTTATATCATAGACAAAGTATGCAATTGAAGTTTTAAAAAGATTCAACATGTCTAATTGCAAGATAGACCCAACACCAGTAATAACAGGTTTAAAAAAAAAGCAAGGATGATCAAGGATCAATTGTATATCCTACGTTGTTCAAAAGGCTTGTTGGCAGCCTTATGTATTTGACAGTGACAAGACTAGACATTATGTATGGAGTAATTCTGATCTCAAGATTCATGGAGTCACCAAAAGACTCATACTGGCAAGTAGGTAAAAGAAATCAGAGGTATGTAAGTGGCACAAAAGACCTTGGCATTATGTATTCAACCTCAGAAAATTTTAAACTCACTAGTTACACAGACAGTGACGATGGAGGCAGTGTAGATGACAGGAAGAGCACATCTGGGTACACATTTCATTTTGGTACATGTGTTGTTTCATGGGATTCAAAGAAACATCCCATACTAACTATGTCTTCAGCTGAAGCAGAGTATGTTGCAGCGACAAGTGTTTCATGTCAAGCTATCTGGATGAAGACAGTGTTAAAAGACTCATCACTGAACTGTCAAGAATCGACAACCATCGTCTATGACAACAATTTGGACATTGCATTATCAAAGAATCATGTGTTTCATAAGAGAACCAAACACATCGACACAAGGTTTCATTTCATAAGAGAGTTGGTGAACAATAAAGAAATTTGTTTGGAATTTTGCAGGACTGAAGATCAACTTGAAGAGATATTTACAAAACCATTAGCAAAAGATACTTTCTAGTATCTACGTAGTTATCTTGGAATGACAAGTTCTGCACAATGAACTCTATCATGCACAGAGCAAGTCTAAGCTCTGAAACATTTTGTAAATTTTGTTTTAAAATCCCCATTTGCTCATAATTAAGGAGGAGTGTTGGAAATATTAATCACTTGCAGATCCGTACCTGACTCTCAACCAACTCTGTCAGAGTATGTATCAGTCAATATATTGTCGGTCAGTTTGACAAGAAGGAAGACTCCATGATTCGACAATGTAAACCAGTCAAATTAATTTCTGAAGCTAAATTGTTAGGTAGATAGTTATTGCAGTCTTTAATGGTGAGTCAGTCGATTCATGTAGAAGCAATTTTTAGATTGCCTATAAATAGAAGAAGAAATTTGTAAATCAAGTTAGACATAAGACATTAGAGAGAAATCAGTGTGAGAAAGGAGAGAAAGAGAAGTTAAATATCAAGCTTCTGTGTATGTGATTCAATCGAAGAGTTGAAGCTCTGTAAAAGGATCAGTCGGTGAGCCAACAAGTCTGGATCCACAAGTTAGTATTACCTTTTTTATTTCAATCCCATATATATATGAAATATTTTATAGTTGAATGCATGTCTATTTGTCCACACATTCTTTCCATATTTACTTGTGTAAATGTATTACAATTAAGGTTGAGTGAAAGAACAAGAATCCTTAAATTTCGCATCCCATGAAAGTTCCAGGTTTTACAGCACAGTGGTCGACTGAAGTCTTCTTACATATTTGGGTATATGTTTTTATAAGTTATCTTGAATTGCTAATGCATCAATTTTTACTTCATCTTACTCTGAGGTGAAAAGCATTTGTAATTTCTTAAGTCTTTTAGACTAAGAAACATACTCTGTAGATTTTGACTAAAACCAAGTGAACCGACAAGGTCGATTGAGTTAACCAACTAGTGGTCAAAGTGATCAGTCGACTAGTGGTTGAATAGGTCAGCCGACTTGTGGTCGAAGTGATAAGCCGACTAGTGGTCGAAGAGATAAATTGACTAGTGGTTGAAGAGGTCAACTGACAAGTGGTCGAAGTAAAACCTGTCGGTAAGAACCGACAACTAAGAACTTGTCGAAGTAAATTAGGCAGGTCTAAATTTCCAACCAAAGTTTATAAACTTGTCTAGTCGGGAGTTAGATAAGTTTCACTCGAAAACTAAGAAAAAAAAAAAGAGGTCAGCGTGAAAATTATTTTTTATTAACTAAGTGGTAAACTCATGTTTAGTCGGCTCGGTTTTGGCTAACAGAAATGACACTAAGAACTAGGACTTCGCATGGAAGCATTCCCAACATAACTTAGAGAGGGGGGATTGTTCTTTTGAACTTTTATGTATGCCCTCCTCTTTTTCTCGCAAGATTTGCCTCAGGAAGTAGCATTATGGATAGGCTTGGTAAAAATGTTTGGTAAAATCACATATGAGTGGACATATTCAAAATTAAACTTGGTGCCTATTAAGAAATTCAAATCCAAAAAAAAACTCGGTGTATGGAGGGAGGGGGTGATGGAAATTGGAATACATATTGATCGACTGCCATGATATGTGAGGGATATCGTACATGTACGAGTTTCATAAGGAAGAAACAATATTCAACTTAGAAACAAGTGACATAGTAATAGTTTATGGGCCCTGTTTTGCCAGCTGCAGCCTCCTAGGAATGGAGTTTCCCCATATCCCACGCCGAATGGGAAGAGGAAAGGTAATGGGATATTAAGTGGCCTCAATATGGATGGACCTATATTCTTGAATGAACAATATTCATTATGAAGTAGATAAATAAATGTTGTCAACGGTAGCAGCACTGTGGGTCGTTGGATCTCAAACAAATTGAGATCCAACCGTCCACATTGGTAGTGCTGCAACATTTATTACTCTGCTGCATGTAAAATATTTTTTTCCATATTCTTTAATCAGGATAATCTCGACCCCCACTTAGAGGAAAATTTTTACTTTGAACAATTTTACTTCAAGAGAACTTTTGCATTGACCAATTCAAAAGTAAAAACATGATTCACTGCAACTTTAGAGCTTCAACATACCCATGAGTAACATTCACATGAGTATAACTGGAGAAGGTGTGCGGCATGAAATATTCTTTGTAAATATCAGGTGAAAATATAAGTATATATATTACCACAACAAAGGCAAACTTTACTTAAATTCTTCACTATTATAGATCTTGGTCTCTTCAACAATTTCTCTAGACTATGAATTTTCTCTCTCTTCCTTTCTCTCTTTTACATTTTTCTTACTCATGCTTCATGTACACATACACTAAATTCATATTGGATTCTTCTCGAAGCTACGGAGTAACGACTTAAACAATATTCATATGAAGTCTCATAGGTAGAGATGTGATAGTCATAGGGTCATAATTAATTATGACTAAATGGGGATCACTAAGCAAAAAAATTCAAAATATTTTAGAGCTAGAACATGCTCTGTGCATAATAAAATTCACTACATAGAATTTGTCACTCTTAAGCATATTTCCAGATACTAGAATGTGTCCCTAGTCAATGGTTTTGTAAATACGCCTGTTAACTGATCTTGAGACCTGCAAAACTCTAAACAAATTTCTTTGTTATATACCCATTCTTTGATAAAATGATATCTTATGGCAATATGCTTGGTTCTATTGTGAAACACATGATTGTTTGACATTGCAAAAGATTAATTGTTTTCGCAAGTCGTGGGTTCTTGCTAGTTCCATGATAAATCTTTTAACATTATGTGCATCCAAACAACTTGACATGCAACACTTGTAGCTGCACATACTCTGCTTCTATTGAAGAAAGTGTCACAACGGATTGTTTCTTTGAAGTCCATGACACATCACCTGTACCAAAATGAAAGGTATACCCCCATGTGTTTTTCATAATATCTATGTTTCCTTTGGTGGCACTATCAATCTATCCAGCAAGACTGAAATTTTCTAAGGTTGAGAACAAAATGCCAAAATATTTTGCACCACTCACATACCTCAAAATGAGAGTATTTTGGTGAATCCATAAATCTTGAGATGATAGTTACTCCATACATAATGTGTGGCGTTGTCGGAGTAAGACACATAAAGATTCCAACCAGCCTTTTAAATAGTGTAGGATCTACATTTGATCCATCATCATCTTTGCTTAATTTTAAACATGTTATCATTGTTGTTGGAGAAGAATTACAACTAACCATATTAAATATTTTTAAGACTTCATTTTCATATTTGGATAGAGAGATAAAAATATCATCTTTGGTTTTGTTAAATAAATGTAACCATGGAAGATATTCTATTTTGTATTATTATTGTTATCACCCCTTCCAGAGATGGTTTTCCTCCGATTAGAGATGTCATTGACGTATTTGGTCATGCAATGTGTTGAGGTAAAACCTTCATTGTAACTTGAGTGAGTAGTACCCACAAAAGTATTATTAAAATATATTTTTGAGTCTTTCAAGGAAAGTCGACCTTGGAAGTAAGGAGAAGTCGGCCTAGTTGGGTTATTAGGCCTCTCAATTGATTAGTATAAATAGGAGAGGTACTTTCCTCATTTGGAAAAGCAGAACACTCAAGTAGTTGCGCTAGAGAGAGAACAGAAAGTCCATCTAGAGGAGAGGAAGTAGTATAGTCTTGTTCTTGGGTCTTACACTATACTTGGTTGAAATCTATATAGAGGAATTTTTGCTAGGTTTTCTTTCCCATGAGGGCCTCCCAAGATAAATATTTTTGTTCTCTTTTGTTCTGTTGTGCTTGTTATTCTTTCAAATATCCTTTTGTTTTGGTATAACAACTCTTGAAATCTTAACATGGTATCAGAGCTAACCTGAAAGAATACTTTGTCCAATAGCTCATCTATCAATCTGACAGGCTAGGGTTTATTATTCCATATACCTCCTTCCATAAATCAATTAGAAAAGAAAGTCCATTCAACCTTCCCTAGGAGGGTGCTCTTTCTGTCGAAGTATTTTTTCAGTCTGAGGATTTTCACTTGTTGACCTACCACTTCTACTAGGAGAAACTAGGGCATCATATTTTTCAAGGTTCTATCCTCATATTCTAGAAAAGAAATATAGAGTCTATCTCACCTTGGGGAGGCACATATTTTCCTCCTCTCAGATTTGGAAGTGATAATAGTTGGAGTATTAGGGTTTCTTACTCAAACCCTAGGTCATCCTAAAGCTGGTTCCAGAAAACATCAGGCTCAAACCGGTTAGTATTATATCTTATATTTCCATTGAGATCCCCATTCACTAAAAATTACAAACAATATCAAGCTAGATGAAAAGATTGAGGGAGCAGAGAACTTCTGAGCATGGATATATATAATCATGCACATCCTTGAAGAACATGACCTAGATGGCTTTATCAAGGAAGAGGCCAAGAAGCCAGAGGGAGAAGAGGAAAAGGATAAACACAAGAAGGGTATATGATAAAATTAAAAAGGATCATAGTTAATTCCATCAAGGATCAGTTGATCTCCTAGGTATCTTCAAAGAATACTCCAAAAGAACTGTTTGATGCACTAACCACTATGTTTGAAGGTAAGAACATCAACAGAATAATGACCTTGAGAAACCAACTCAAGGGTGTGAAGGTACAAAAGAGAGAGACCATAAAATATTACTTTTCAATAGTATCTCAAATCAAAGAATAGTTGGAGGCCATTGGTGATATGGCTGAAGAAGAAGAAGTGGTGATGACCACCGTGACTAGTCTCCCTAGAGAATGGGATTCCTTCATTAAAGGAATATGTTCTAGAATAAATTTAACCAAGTTCAGCAAGCTATGGGAATAATGTGTACAAGAATAAGGAAGGATAATAAACATAGAAGAGAAGCTAAATGATATTCAAGATCAAGCTCTAGCTACATGGAACTAGGAATGGAAGAATCAAAAGGAAGATTCAAGGTTCATCTCCCAGAAGATCACCTGGCTTCAAGAGAACAAGAAAGCTATAAGGGATTATTCATATTTTGAATGTTACTCATGTCATAAGATGGGACACATTGCTAGACATTTTCCTCTTAATAAATATCAGTTCAAGAAGAAGAATCAAAAGTGCCATGCCCATGTAGCTCGAGAAAATTGTCAGGATTTATAATCCTCCCTTGTCCAAACTATCTGTTAGATTATACTAGCCTAACTTAGGAGTCTTTTATTTATTATTGGGTCCACTAGTGCCATTAGGTCCACTTGGTATAATGTGGATACATGTACTAGTCACTAGAGTGTGGGGAACATCGATAGAGGCTAACTGAGACTCACTGCACTTGCATGCATCAGTTTAGGTGCCTCCTAGACCAATCCCTACATTTTAGGAGCCACTATGAGTACTAGCACCAACCTCCTTCAGTTGTTGGCAGTTCGTGGCTAGTTAAGCTTATTTATGATTCAATTACATTTAGTTAGTTTTCCTCCACTTCAGTTAGTGCCAGTCTTGCATGGCTGCATGTGGTTAGGTGCCTTTCTCACCTACTTTTGACCTACCACCTCAGTTAGACTAGTTTAACTAATTATTACTGATTGAGAGACTGAATTAGACAACTAGAGCTTATCTAGTTAGCTCCTATAGTGATTTAGACATCTTTACTTAGCCATGCAGTGAGATACAGTTAGATTTAGTTGGAAGATTCGAATTCATCCTTAATGATTCGAATTATTCCTTATGTAACACTGTTGTAGCACCGGATATTGTAATGAAGATAATACTGTAATTAACTAAGCAATTCTTGTATGTTTCCTGAGAGATTTGTTTTGTTCAGTTTGTATTTTTCATTCTCTGTCACTGCATAATAATTAAGAATCTAATTTCACTCATTGCTTGATGATCTAAATGGCACAACAATTCTAATAAAACTAATCAGACAAAGAAAGGACCACAAAAAATGAAGACTCTAGTGAAGAGTATGTTCTAATTTCAGCTCTCATAGGTTCAATCATTCATGGAAGTGACATTTGGATCATAGACAGTGGTGCTTCCAAACATATGATAGGACATAACGATTTACTCTCTTGTTTTAGCCAAATCTAATATTCACATAAGGTACAAGCTTGGAGATGATTATTAGTACCCCATCAAAGGAATGGGAAAATCCTCTTACAAATTAAGGATTGGAAAGTTCATGAAGATGAAAGAAGTCTTTTATGTTCCAAGTTTAAATAAGCATATTCCTTCCATCTCAGCTGTAGATAAGAAAGGGTTTAGAGTTTCCTTTGTAGATGGTGAAATCCTTATGTGGTTGAAAGGAAACATAAATTCAACTCTTATAGCTAGCACCATCAGCCCATGTGAACTATGGCATAGAATACTTGCACATGTAAACTACAAAACATTGACAATTGTAAGAAAGGTTGTCACAGGTCCACCAGAGATCTAGATCAACTATGAAGGAGTATGTAAAGGATATGCTCAAGGAAAGAACACCAAGAATCCATTCACAAGCAGTAACAACAAAGCAAACGGGATCTTGGATATTGTATACTCATATGTGTGCTGATCGATGTCAGACATTTCCTTAAATGGGTATGTATATTATGCCTCATTTATTGATGATTACTCTCGTAAGACTTGGATATACTTCTTAAAAGGAAAAGATGAAGTATTTGGAAAATTCAAGGAATTTAAGGTTCTTATGGAGAATTTATTTGAAAAGAAGATCAAGATATTAAGATCAGATAATTGATGAGAATTCACTTCAAATGAATTCAAGGATTTCTGTAAGGAAGTTGGGATTCAGAGGGAGCTTACGACTCCCTATAATCCACAACAAAATAGAGTATTAGAAAGAAAGAATTGATCCATCATGGAAGCAGTTAGATCAATGATCCATGGTCAAGATCTGCCTATGCATTTATGGGCAGAAGCAACAAGAACCGTGGTCTATGTCCATAATAGAAAATCTCACAATGCTCTTGGAAACGAAACCCTAAAATAAATGTTCACTGGTGAATAGCCTGAAGTAAGCCACCTGAATATAATCGATTGTCCCGTATACGTACATGTTCCAAAGGAGAAAAGATCAAAGTTGGACCCTTGAGGAAAGAAGGGAATATTTGTTGGATACAGTGAACAGTCAAAAGATTATAGAATTTATATTCCAAGATGCCACCATTTTGAGATCAGTAAACATGTTACATTTGATGAAGATGCATCCTTCACCAAATCTAGAAATATCCTCGCAAATGATGATCATGAAGAATAAGAGGGGACTCCTAGAACCATAGAAGGCACCAGACGACCAATTAGAGATATTGAAGAAGATCCTATACAAGAATATCATGAGCTTTTAGAACCTCAAGGACTTATGGAAACACCCCAAAAGATGATCTCAAAAAAAAAGAAGAACATCTTGGGCTCATGATGTAATCAAAGAAGCAGAAAGGTGTGGTGCACCAAAAGCCTAGCAAAAGACAAAGAATCTATTTGAACTATGTGGCATTAATGAGCAAGCTTATTGATGAAGAACCCGCATGTTTTGAAGAAGCATCGAAGAAGAAGGAATGGATGCAGGCAATGATCGAAGAATACTCGTGAATAATAAAAACTGATGTTTGAAATGTGGTGCCAAGATCAAAGGACAAGTCAGTAGTTTCTTCAAAATGGATTTTCAAGACAAAGCACTCAGTAAATGACAGTATTGAAAATTTCAAAGCAATATTTGATGCACGAGGATTTTCACAAAAGGAAGGAATTGATTATGAAGAGATTTTTGCACCAATAACAAGTTATACTTCTATCAGAATTGTCCCTTCCTTAGTAGCCAAGATGAAATGGAAGCTACATCAAATGAATGTAAAAAAAGTTTCCTAGATAGAGTCATAGAAGAAGAAGTATATATTGAACATCCACCAGGATTTGAAACCCATGACAAGGAAACACATGTATGCATATTAAACAAAGCCCTATATGGGTTAAAACAATCACCTAGAGCATGGGCTGGAAGAATTGATGGATTCCTAATGAATTTGGGCTTTACCAAAAGTAAAGTTGATTTCTACCCTTACTATAAGGTTGAAAATGATGGCATCATGATATTACTATTATATGTAGATGACCTATTTTTGACAGGGAAGGAGAAGTTCATCAGTGAGTGTAAGAAGAAACTTGCAACTGAATTTGAGATGAAAGACCTTGGCACATTGCACTATTTCCTAGGTCTTAAAGTATGGCAATTTCCTGATGAGATTTTCCTAAACCAAGGAAAGTACACAATAGAAATTTGAAGAGATTTGGGATGTTAGATTGCAAAGCAATTAACACTGTGATGGTGAAAAACCTGAAGCTATGGAATGATGATTCTTTAGAAAGAGTAGATGTCACATTATACATAGAGATTATTTTCTCACTGATGTATTTGACAGATACGAGACCCAATATATGTTTTGCTATGAACACCTTGAGTCAATATACGGTGGAGCCCAGACATGTTCGTCTAGTTGCATCAAAACATGTGATGAGGTACCTGAAAGGTACATGGGATGGTGGCCTCAGATATATAATCGACAATGGGTTCATATTGTGTGGTTATACTCATTCAAATTGTCTTATCGAAATCTTCCTTAGTTGACTGCTATGTTGAATGCCTCTCTTCCAATTGTTACTCGGCCTCATTCCAAAAGCTACGAGTGTTTTATTTTTGCTTCTCCATATTTTTTTTTAATTTGAGGTTGACATATGTGTTTATATACACATTAAACTGTGTCCATTTTCACATTATAGGGCCAACTTGTTGAAGGAGTTATTTAATTACTTCAAAATGTCCTTTGTGCCACCTTTGTATTTGTTCATTTTCGTTGCCATATCATATTGTCTTCTATGTTTGTCTAGTCACCTTTACCACTTATCATGTCCTTCTTGTCCTACAATGCCATGTCATCATCATGCCATCCAGTGTCTTCAAACTTGTCCACTTGTCATACTTTTTCATCAATTTATTTTATTGTAAGTCTATATCATTATCTTTGTCACATTCGCCATTGTCTTCCATATCCTTGTCAATGTCATGTCCTTCATTTTCCTTTTAAGACCATCTCCAAATGACCACAAAATGGGTCATTTGGTCCTTCTTGCCATTGTCTTCTATGTCAATATTTTGGTCTTCAATCCATCCAGTGTCTTGCTTTCTTGTCCATCTTTGTCTATGTCATCAATCTTGCCAAGTCCTCAAGCCATGCCATGTGGTCTCCAAGTCATCATTCTTAATCGTTTTCATTAAGATTGTCATCAATGACAATCATATTCATCATCCTTCTTCTCCATGACTTATCTTCTAACTACATCACATATAGTTCATAAAGATCTTATGGACCAATGATATAGCAGAGGAGATTGGACATGCAAGATGAACTTAAGAGGAACACAACTCTCTAGATGTGATTGAAGTGTCTAATGTTTTGATGAAATTCTAAGATCTTGAGGCCATGCTAGCCTCGTGTGAACAAACGTTCATTTTCCTAGATGAAATTATAATTCCTTAATGCATTAAATGATCATGTTTGTTCCCTCTACCATGGCATTAATTCCATTCGTTGAATATGTCGTTGAAATGGAAAACATGCTTTTAGTAAAAAGAATTTGGAATGAGGTGGGTACTCCAATGTTAATATAGCTATCCATATAAGTTGAAATCCTCCAAGCTTCTCCTATATAACTTTTGTTGTTGTTTTGCAAATAAGAAAAAAAATATATTGTATAAATTATTTGCTTCCATGCTTAGATTAATATGATTTAATTAATAAATAAAGATAACTATTAAATATTCTACTATTTTAACTTTTTCGTTTTTGTCATGATGATAATTTAATCATAAATTGAATTTGGATTTTTTTTAAATGTACGTGTACTAATTATGATACATACCCACAATAATAGACATAGTAAGACCAACCAATAAGAGGCATAGCAGCAATAAACATAGGAAGACCAACCTATAATAGGCATAGTACATACCCACCAATAATAGACATAGTAAAACCAACCAATAATAGGCATAGTAGCAATAGACACAGTAGCAATATCTCTTTCCCTCATCAATAATAGACATAGTAGGAAGCAATAGACACGGTAGCAATATCTCTTTCCCTCATCAATAATAGACATAGTAGGACTAACCAATAATAGACATAGTAGCAATATCTCTCTCCCTCTTGGGATTGGGGAAGTGCTCCATGGTTTAATCATAAATATGTTAGCATCTTTAGAGCAATTGTAGAATATAAACCTGTACTTTCCACTACCTTTGCATCTTCATACTAACGAAGTGCTCGATCGTTTAATCATAAATATGTCACCATCTTTGGAACAATTGTAGAATATAAACATGTCCTTTCCATTACCTCCACAACTTCTCTATCAATTGATAAGTTGCTACTTTATTGATAGGATATGCTGAAGAAAGTTGAACAAGCTTATGTGTAAAAGCACAATGCTACTTTATTGATAGGATATGCTGAGGAAAGTTGAACAAGCTTATGTGTAAAAGCACAAAAGATTGCTGGCGTGATTGATGCCATTGACACGAAGTGAAACTGTTTTAAAAGCTTATGCGTCAAACTTCACGTGGCTACGTAGGAAATAAGAACAGTAAAAGCTGACATTGCCATTGTAAGTATTCATAGCTTTCAGATACTAGTATTGAATAAGTGTTTTTTCGCTTTTACAACACACTCTTGAGTTAAAGAGATTATAAAGTTAAGGCAAATTTAGAAAGAAAAAATACTATGACTCATTGACATGAAGGTAAATTTAGAAAGAAATCGTCATCATAGAGAAGGTAAATTTAGAAAGAAATCGTCATCATAGATCTTCATATCCTTTCATGAGTCACATTCATCAACACACCAAAAAACACCTTCTTGAATTTATGATGATATTTATGCATGTGAATTATGAATATGTGAATATAACTTTTCTTATTTGCCATCTATTGAATTGAATGGTCAATGTTAAATATAAATTTTTGTAATTTTGTTTTGATAGAAGTAGATTTGCAAATTTTTGTAATTTTATTTTGATAGAAGTAGATTTGCAAAATGCAAGATTCAATGTAATTTTGTTTTGATAAAAGTAGATTTGCAAAATGCAAGATTCAAGGAAAAGTTAGATATTTGCATGAAGGATATTTAGTAGTTTTTGTATTAGTTTAATTGGTTTTAAGTGTTTTTTCAAAGAATTAGTAGAATATTATTTGTTTGGAAGAATGGAAAACATTGTTGGAATTTGAGGACGTTTTGTTTGCCCATTTTTTCTTTCAAATATTTTTAAGTATTTTGGGAGAAAGTTAGACTAAATAGACAAATATTTTTTCAAATATTAATGCAGCTACGAGCGTATCAACTAGTGTTCTTTCAGTGTCTGGTATTGGGATTGATGAATTTGGCTCTACACCGAGGGAGCAGTAAATTGTTTCTGAACTTCACAATTTTCGGCTCTGTGCAACGATCAAATTTGAACCCTTCTTAGCCGTGTAGGGTAAAAGAAAACTAAAACGCCTTGTTTTTCTGGCAAGGGTAAAAGAAAAATAAATCGCCCTGCTTTTCTGGCAAGTTTTTGATAAAAATTGGTCAAAATGGTTCTTCTAAAGTGTTATTTCCTCAATTTTACAGTTTTAGCAATCGTGATTGATTTTCTTAGACTAAATGCTCGATTTTAAAACTACGTAGATAGCCGAAATTGCAATTTGAATACTCTAAATTCTGATTTATGCAAGAATTTCTCTGCCCGATTCCTGGGGGTGGGGGCTATGTTTTGCTTAGCGGTTATACTCCCTTCCCAGCCCTTCCAAGGGGTTCTATCCCTAACTAGAAGTGTAAAGTTAAAATTGACCTTCAGAAAAAATTCAAAATCTGAAATTTACCGTTCCAATTAGGAAGGACATCATTTATATCTACATTTCAAAATGGCAACATTTGAAATTACTCATCCATATAAATTTCTTAAAATGTTGAAATACTATGCTATAAAGTTCGACTAGTGATTCATGCAATTAGTGCTTAGCTATGCAAGATGACTAGTGATGACTAACAACTACAAGGCACTCGCCACCGAGATGCGACTCTAACTCAGGAGTCACTTGGGGCTCTGATCTAAGGTGTGACAATGTGTCAGTGCCTGTGGTTGTAACAATAGTGCTTTAACAATAGAGAACAACCACTAGTCTACTACTAGACCTAAAACAAGCCCAAAACATTGTGCCTACTACCTATGTCAAGATGTCTAGGAGATAGTCCAGCATGGTTATGCAAAACCAGAAGACATGACACCATATAACAATCTCACACAAGCTGAGAAAGATGTCTTGAGGGAATAGAGGAAGAAATATGGAAAAGCTTTGTTCTACATAACACAAGCCTTGCATGAAAGCATACTCCCAAAAGTAGCAGCAAAAATTAATGCTAAGCAGGAATGGGACACATTGGAGACTACCTATCAAGATTTGGATAAGGTGAGGACATCCAAGCTGTAGATTCTGATAAGAGATTTTGAATCTCTATCCATGAAATATTCAGAGACTGCAGACACATTCTACACCAAATTTGTTGGTATGATAAATCAACTGAAATCTCATGAAGAAGCCATAGAAGACCAAAGGGTGGTTGAAAAAATTCTCAAAAGTCTTCCCCCAAGATTTGAAAACTTGGTTGTGACCTTAGAAGAACACACAGACATGTCGACATTTACTATTAATGAGCTGCAAGGTTCATTCATCAATCATGAATACAGACGCAACAGAACACATACATGATTGGAATGTGCATTCGCAGCACAGTCATCCATAAGCCGTGGTAGAGGCAGGGGGAGAAACAACTTTAGAGGCAAAGGAAGAAGTTCTTCTAGAGGAGGATGAGGCAGAAGTCCTACAAATGTCAGTGGTAGAGGAGATAATCAAAACCCAAGTCATCCAAGTGGCCATAGGTTTGATAAATAAAAAATTCAATGTCATTATAGTAAGAAATTTGGTCATTATGCATATGAATGCAGGAAGTAACAATATGGCCAAGGAAGGCAAAGTCCAAATCAATTGACTAGCACCAGCACTTTGACAAGTGCAATGTTAATAGAATCGAAATCTCCACTTGAATGCAATGTTATTCAAGAAAGTCCACATGACATATGGTACTTAGATTCAGGCTGTAGCAATCATATGACTGGTAATTTAAATTTGTTTTCTAGTCTAGATAATTCAGTTCAAACTAATGTTACATTTGGAAACAACGTCCAAGTTACTATTTTAGGAAAAGGCACTGTTGATTTTCTAACTAAACAGGGGGAGAGTAAGTATATCCCTGATGTTTATCATGTCAAAGGTCTGAAACATAATTTTTTAAGCATTGGATAGCTGATACAAAAAGGATACAGAGTCTACATGGAAGATGATCACTGTGTGATTAAAGACAAGCGTCCAAGCGACCTTCTGATAGAAAAAGTGCCAATGACAAGCAACTGCTTGCTTCCATTGAGGATAGTTCCCAAAATGAAGGGAAGACAATACAGGAGCTGCATTCAAGGAAGAAAGTAAAAAAATAGTCATGCTCCTCAACAAGAAAGAAAATAGAAGTGCTAATTTGCAAGTTGCATTTCAAACAGAAGTTCAGGATGAATCCTGGTTGTGGCATTTCAGATTTGGACAACTGAATTTTGGTGGGCTGAAGCTACTACACACAAAGAATATGGTGAAAATATTATCATTGATCGACAGACCAGAGAGGGTTTGTGAAGGCTACATTTTTGGAAAGCAGCATAGAGAGACTTTTGTAGTCAAAAAGTCCTATAGAGCACACGCACCACTTCGAATTGTGCACTCTGATATTTGTGGTCCAATGCAGACATCAACCATTGGTGGTTGCAAATATTTTCTAACTTTTTGTGATGACTATTCAAGAAAAACATGGGTATATTTTCTGAAACATAAATCTGATGCATTTGGTTGTTTTCAGGAGTTCAAGGCACTCGTGGAGAACCAGAGTGGACACCGCATCAAGATCTTAAGGACCGATAGAGGACGTGAATATGTTTCAAATGAATTTCTAAATTTATGCAAGACCCAAGGCATACAGAAGCAATTCATTGCATGGTATACACCTCAGCAGAACGATATTGCTGAAAGAAAGATCGGAACCATCATGGATATGGCATGCAACATGTTGGCAGCCAAACATTTGCCAAATGAATATTTGCGTCAAGCAGTCGCAACTACTGTTTACATTATGAACTGATGTTCGACAAAGAGTGTGAAGAACCAAAATTTCCCAAGAAGCATGGACATGTATGAATCATAGTGTTTCTCATTTAAAACTTTTTGGTTGTGTTGCATATGCTCATGTTCTAGATGAGCTGAGAAAGAAGATAGACAAGAATCGATAGAAATGTCTTTTTGTCGGTTATTCTGAAGACACAAAATCATACAAGTTATATGATCGTGTCATAGGGAAAGTGATAATCAGTCGAGATGTTCAATTTTTGGAGAATGAATCATGGGATGGAACCGTCAACATAAATGGTATGATTGTGTCAAATGTCGAAAATGATGATATGGAAGAGGAAGTGGTTCAAACACCACATGTAAGTCAACCGATTGTAGCACCGTCGACTCCCATTACACCATGACATGGTTCAGCACAAGGACCATCGACACAAGTGGTAGCTCAAGCTACACTGACAAGTTCACCAAGAGGACAGCAGACTCCATCAAGCATTTCGTCAAGGTCAACATCAACAAGACCAATGAAGACAAGAAGTCTACATGAGATAGAAGAAGTTGGTACACCAAATTCATTCTATCTCTTTGCATTATTTTCTCCTATATATGATCCACTAACATTTGAAGAAGTTGTCGAAGAAGAAGTATTGGAACAAGCCATGGATGAAGAAATAGAATGCATTGAGAAGAACCAGACATGGGAGCTAGTAGATGTACCAAAAGACAAAGATGTAATCAGTGTCAAATGGATTTAAAAGACAAAGCAAGATGCTGATGGGAATGTGCAGAAGCACAAAGCAAGAATGGTAGCAAGAGGGTTCACATAGCAACCTGACATAAAATTCAATGAAACGTTTGCACCTGTTGCACGCATGGATACAGTAAAAATAGTTTTGTCCATTTCTATACAAAACAAATGACATGTTTATCAAATGGATGTCAAGTCGGCATTCTTAAATGGCTATCTAGAAGAGGAAGTATATGTGAAACAACCACAAGGGTATGAAGTTCCAGGTCAAGAGCATAAAGTGTAGAAGCTGAAAAAGGCACTCTATGGTTTGAAGCAAGCTCCTAGAGCTTGGTACAGTTGGATTGATTCCTATCTCACTGAAAATGGATTTCACAAAAGTGAAAGTGAACCAATTTTGTACACCAAAGCTGATGATCAAGGTAAGCTTTTAATTGTCTTCTTGTATATAGATGCTTTAATATTTACTAGTGATTTTGGTATAGCAAAATTTAAAGCAGTCATGGAAAGTGAATTTGAAATGAATAATTTGGGGCTCATCCAGTTTTTTCTAGGCATTGAATCTCAGCAGTCTGAAAGTGGTATTTTTATATCATAGACAAAGTATGCAAGTGAAGTTTTAAAAATATTCAACATGTCTAATTGCAAGACATCCCCAACACCAGTAATAACAGGTTTAAAACTAAGCAAGGATGATGAAGGATCAATTGTATATCCTACGTTGTTCAAAATGCTTGTTGGCAACCTTATGTATTTGACAGTGACAAGACTAGACATTATATATGGACTAATTCTGATCTCAAGATTCATGGAGTCACCAAAAGACTCACAGTGGCAAGTAGGTAAAATAAATCAGAGGTATGTAAGTGGCACAAAAGACCTTGGCATTATGTATTCAACCTCAGAAAATTTTAAACTCACTAGTTACACTGACAGTGACAATGGAGGCAGCGTAGATGACAGGAAGAGCGAATCTGGGTACACATTTCATTTTGGTACACGTGTTGTTTCATGGGATTCAAAGAAACAGCCCATACTAACTATATTCTTCAGCTGAAGCAGAGTATGTTGTAGCGACAAGTGTTGCATGTCAAGCTATCTGGATGAGGACAGTGTTAAAAGACTCGTCATAGAACCATCAAGAATCGACAACCATCCTCTATGACAACAATTCAGACATAGAATTATCAAAGAATCATGTGTTTCACAAGAGAACCAAACACATCGACATAAGGTTTCATTTCATAAGAGAGTTGGTGAACAACAAAGAAATTTGTTTGGAATTTTGCAGGTCTGAAGATCAACTTGAAGAGATATTTACAAAACCATTAGCAAAGGATACTTTCTAGTATCTACGTAGTTATCTTGGAATGACAAGTTCTGCACAATGAACTCTATCATGCACAGAGCAAGTCTAAGCTATGAAACATTTTGTAAATTTTATTTTAAAATCCCCATTTGCTCATAATTAAAGAGGAGTGTTGGAAATATTAATCACTTGCAGATCCGTACCTAACTTTCAACCAACTCTGTCAGAGTATGTATCAGTCAAGAAATTGTCGGTCAGTTTGACAAGAGTGAAGACTCCACGATTTGACAATGTAAACCAGTCAAATTAATTTCTGAAGCTAAATTGTAAGGTAGATAGTTATTGCAGTCTTTAATGGTGAGTCAGTCGATTCATGTAGAAGCAATTTTCAGATTGCCTATAAATAGAAGAAGAAATTTGTAAATCAAGTTATACACAAGACATCAGAGAGAAATCAGTGTGAGAAAAGAGAGAAAGAGAAGTTAAATCTTAATCTTCTGTGTATGTGATTCAATCGAAGAGTCGAAGCTCTGTAAAAGGATCAGTCGGTGAGCCAACAAGTTTGGATCCACAAGTTAGTATTACCTTTTTTATTTCAATCCCATATATATATGAAATAGTTTATGGTTGAATGCATGTCTATTTGGCCACACATTCTTTCCAGATTTATTTTTGTAAATGTATTACAATTACGGTTGAGTGAAAGAACAAGAATACTTAAATTTCTCATCCCGTGAAAGTTCCAGGTTTTACAGCACAGTGGTCGACTGAAGTCTTCTTACATATTTGGGTATATGTTTTTATAAGTTATCTTGAATTGCTAATGCATCAATTTTTACTTCATCTTACTCTCACGTGAAAAGAATTTGTAATTTCTTAAGTCTTTTAGACTAAGAAACATACTCTGTAGATTTTGACTAAAACCAAGTGAACTGAAAAGGTCGGTTGAGTTAACCAACTAGTGGTCGAAGTGATCATCCGACTAGTGGTTGAATAGGTTAGCCGACTTGTGGTCGAAGTGATAAGCCGACTAGTGGTTGAAGAGATAAGTTGACTAGTGGTTGAAGAGGTCAACTGACAAGTGGTCGGAGTAAAACCTATCGGTAAGAACCGACAACTAAGAACTTGTCAAAGTAATTTAGTCGGGTCTAAATGTCCAACCAAAGTTTATAAACTTGTCTAGTCAGGAGTTAGACAAGTTTCACCGGACAACTAAGAAAAAGAAAAAGAGGTCAGCATGACAATTATTTTTTATTAACTAAGCGGTGAACGGAAATGACACTAAAAACTAGGACTTCACATGGAAGCATTCCCAACATAACTTAGAGAGGGAGGATTGTTCTTTTGAACATTTATGTACGCCCTCCTCTGTTTCTGGCAAGATTTCCCTCAGGAAGTAGCATTATGGATAGGCTTGGTAAAAATGTTTGGTAATTTCACATATGAGTGGACATATTCAAAATTAAACTTGTTTCCTATTATGAAATTCAAATCCAAAAAAAAACTCGGTGTATGGAGGGAGGGGGTGATCAAAATTGGAATACATATTGATCGCCTGCCATGATATGTGAGGGATATCGTACATGTACGAGTTTCATAAGGAAGAAACAATATTCAACTTAGAAACAAGTGACATAGTAATAGTTTATGGGCCCTGTTTTGCCGGCTGCAGACTCTCGGGAATGGAGTTTCCCCATATCCCAAGCCAAATGGGAAGAGGAAAGGTAATGGGATATTAAGTGGCCTCAAGATGGATGCACCTATATTCTTCGGTGAACAATATTCATTATGAAGTAGATAAATAAATTTTGTCGGTGGCAGCAACACTGTGGGTCATTGGATCTCAAACAAATTGAGATCCAATCGTCCACATTGGTACTGCTGCAACATTTATTACTTTGCTGCATGTAAAATATTTTTTTCCATATTCTTTAATCAGGATAATCTTGACCCCCACTTAGAGGCAAATTTTTACTTTGAACAATTTTACTTCAAGAGAACTTTTGCATTGACCAATTGAAAAGTAAAAACATGATTCACTGCAACTTTAGAGCTTCAACATACCCATGAGTAACATTCACATGAGTATAACTGGAGAAGGTGTGCGGTATGAAATATTCTTTGCAAATATCAGATGAAAATATAAGTATATATATTACCACGACAAAGGAAAACTTTACTTAAATTCTTCACTATTATAGAGCTTGGTCTCTTCAACAATTTCTCTAGACTACGACTTTTCTCTCTCTTCCTTTCTCTCTTTTACATTTTTCTTACTCATGCTTCATGTACACATACACTAGATTCATATTGGATTCTTCTCGAAGCTAGGGAGTAACGACTTAAACAATATTCATACGAAGTCTCATAGGTAGAGATGTGATAGTCATAGGGTCATAATTAATTATGACTAAATGGGGATCACTAAGCAAAAAAAATCAAAATATTTTAGAGCTAGAACATGCTCTGTGCATAATAAAATTCACTACGTAGAATTTTTCACTCTTAAGCATATTTACAGATACTGGAATGTGTCCCTAGTCAATGGTTTTGTAAATAAGCCTGCTAACTGATCTTGAGACTTGCAAAACTATAAACAAATTTCTTTGTTATATACCCATTCTTTGATAAAATGATATCTTATGGCAATATGCTTGGTTCTATTGTGAAACACATGATCGTTTGACATTGCAAAATATTAATTGTTGTCGCAAGTCATGGGTTCTTGCTAGTTCCATGATAAATCTTTTAACATTACGTGCATCCAAACAACTTGACATGCAACACTTGTAGCTGCAACATACTCTGCTTCTATTGAAGAAAGTGTCACAACGGGTTGTTTCTTTGAAGCCCATGACACATCACCTGTACCAAAATGAAAGGTATACCCACATGTGTTTTTCATAATATATATGTTTCCTTTGGTGGCACTATCAATATATCCAGCAAGACTGAAATTTTCTAAGGTTGAATACAAAATGCCAAAATATTTTGCACCACTCACATACCTCAAAATGAGAGTATTTTGGTGAATGCATAAATATTGAGATCATACTTAGTCCGTACATAATGTGTGGCATTGTCGGAGTAAGACACATAAGGCTTCCAACCAGCCTTTTAAACAGTGTAGGATCTACATTTGATCCATCGTCATCTTTGCTTAATTTTAAACATGTTATCATTGTTGTTGGGGAAGAATTACAATTAACCATATTAAATATTTTTAAGACTTCATTTTCATATTTGGATTGAGATATAAAAATATCATCTTTGGTTTTGTTAAAGAAATTTAACCATGGAAGATATTCTATTTTGTATTATTGTTGTTATCACCCCTTCCATAGATGGTGTTCCTCTGATTAGAGATGCCATTGCCGTATTTGGTTATGCAATGTGTTGAGGTAAAACCTTCATTGTAACTTGAGTGAGTAGTACCCACAAAAGTATTATTAAAATATATTTTTGAGTCTTTCAAGGAAAGTCGACCCTGGAAGTAAGGAGAAGTTGGCCTAGTTGGGTTATTAGGCCTCTCAATTGATTAGTATAAATAGGAGAGGTACTTTCCTCATTTGGAAAAGCAGAACACTCAAGTAGTTGCACTAGAGAGAGAACATAAAGTCCATCTAGAGGAGAGGAAGTAGTATATTCTTGTTCTTGGGTCTTACACTGTACTTGGTTGAAGTCTATATAGAGGAAGTTTTGCTAGGTTTTCTTTCCCATGAGGGCCTCCCAGGATAAATCTTTGTGTTCTCTTTTGTTCTGTTGTGCTTGTTATTCTTTCAAATGTCCTTTTGTTTTGGTATAACAACTCTTGAAATATTAACATGGTATCAGAGCTAACCTGAAAGAATACATTATCCAATAGCTCATCCATCAATATGACAGGCTAGGGTTTATTATTCCATATACCTCCTTCCATAAATCAATTAGAAAAGAAAGTCCATTCAACCTTCCCTAGGAGGGTGCTCTTTCTGTCAAAGTAGTTTTTCATTCTGAGGATTTTCACTTGTTGACCTACCACTTCTGCTAGGAGAAACTAGGGCATCATATTTTTCAAGGTTCTATCCTCAGATTCTAGAAAAGAAAGATAGAGTCTATCTCGCCTTGGGGAGGCACATCTTTTCCTCCTCTAAGATTTGCAAGTGATAACAGTTGGATTATTAGGGTTTCCTCCTCAAACCCTAGGTCATCCTAAAGCTGGTTCCAGAAAAGATCCTCAAACCGATTAGTATTATATCTTATATTTCCATTGAGGTCCCCATTCACTAAAAATGACAAACAATATCAAGCTAGATGAAAATATTGAGGGAGCAGAGAACTTCTGAGCATGGAAGTATATAATCATGCTCATCCTTGAAGAACATGACCTAGATGGCTTTATCAAGGAAGAGGTCAAGAAACCAGAGGGATAAGAGGAAAAGGATAAACACAAGAAGGGGATATGATAAAATTAAAAAGGATCATATTTAATTCCATCAAGGATCAGTTGATACCCCGAGTATCTTCAAAGAATACTCCAAAAGAACTGTTTGATGCACTAACCACTATGTTTGAAGGTAAGAACATCAACAGAATAATGACCTTGAGAAACCAACTCAAGGGTGTGAAGGTACAAAAGAGAGAGACCATAAAATCTTACTTCTCAATAGTATCTCAAATCAAAGAATAGTTGGAGGCCATTGGTGATATGGCTGAAGAAGAAGAAGTGGTGATGACCACCGTGACTGGTCTCCCTAGAGAATGGGATTCCTTCATTAAAGGAATATGTTCTAGAATAAATTTACCCAAGTTCAGCAAGCTATGGGAATAATGTGTACAAGAATAAGGAAGGATAATAAACATAGAAGAGAAGCTAAATGATATTCAAGATCAAGCTCTAGCTACATGGGACTAGGAATAGAAGAATCGAAAGGAAGATTCAAGGTTCATCTCCGAGAAGATCACCTGGCTTCAAGAGAGCAAGAAACCTATAATGGATTATTCATATTTTGAATGTTACTCATGTCAAAAGATGGGACACATTGCTAGACATTGTCCTCTTAATAAATATCAGTTCAAGAAGAAGAACCAAAAGTGCCATGCCCATGTAGCTCGAGAAAATTGTCAAGATTTTTAATCCTCCCTTGTCCAAACTGTTTGTTAGATTATACTAGCCTAACTTAGGAGTCTTTTATTTATTATTGGGTCCACTAGTACCATTAGGTCCACTTGGTATAATGGGGATACATGTACCAGTCACTAGAGTGTGGGGAACATCGATAGAGGCTAACTGAGACTCACTGCACTTGCATGCATCACTTTAGGTGCCTCCTAGACCAATCCCTACATTTTAGGAGCCACTATGAGTACTAGCACCAACATCCTTCAGTTGTTGGCAGTTCATGACTAGTTAAGATTATTTATGATTCAATTACATTTAGTTAGTTTTCCTCCACTTCAGTTAGTGCCAGTCTTTCATGGCTGCATGTGGTTAGGTACCTATTCTCACCTACTTTTTACCTACCACCTTAGTTAGACTAGTTTAACTAATTATTACTGATTGAGAGACTGAATTAGACAACTAGAGCTTATCTAGTTAGCTCCTATAGTGATTTGGACATCTTTACTTAGCCATGCAGTGAGATACAGTTAGATTTAGTTGGTAGATTCGAATTCATCCTTAATGATTCGAATTCTTGCTTATGTAACACCGGATATTGTAATGAAGATGATATTGTAATTAACTAAGCAATTCTTGTATGTTTCTGTTGACAGTCCGAATTGGCACAATAGTTAACAAAGAGACAACCTGATACAAAAGTTTTCAAAGATGTTCTCAATCATTAGGTAGCTGTCTCTGACAGGATTAAGGCCCCGTTACCTTCCCTATATTACTCCTAGCTACAGGAAAAGACTTAAAAGAAAAAATGAAGCTACTGTTTATTAACTAAACCTATAGTACACCTATGAATATGCAAAGCAAACTGTTACTGGGTTAGTTGATATATTACACAACTGATAACTGGAAATTAATCTAGTTAACCAATTAATTTATAAATACAAGAATAAATAGTTAATTAAATATTAACAAACTCAGTCAATTACGTACATACATTATAAACACATGTACATTCATAACAAGATTTAAAGATAACCTAGCAAAGTATACATGTAAAATCTGATTCAATATGTTTTCTGTAAATTAAATAAAAACTACCATTAATATCTCCTAAATATCCTATCTTGATCAGGAGCATGGAAATAATAACCCTGGAATCAACTTGCAAATAATGCTACTGTGCAGACAATCCTGGACACATCAGAATAAATTCTAAGATTTAAACAAGACAACACAGTCAACAAGTATATCTCATATATTATGATGATAACATCAGATTTATTACATGACGGAAATTTGCAAATTAAACCAGCATAAGTCTACAGTTAAACATAATGCTTCGGAAAATTTCTTTAAATAAATATAACAAAACATAAAGACTGTAAAAGTAAATAACAAGATCAAACGATATCATAAATACATTTCCATAGTATAAATACTACAAATATATTTATAAATATCACCAGTCAAAAAGTACTGCAACTGCTAACAAGAAATTGTCTTTAGCCACAGGAAATGATTAAAGTGATCTTGTCTGGCCCCTTTACCCAACTATCGACCCCTTTTACAGTAAACCATGTCTCCTTTAAATACATTCAATCTCACATGGAGATAGTTCTATAAAACTGGAAACTACATAATCGAAATCTTAACCAATTTCATTCAAAAATAGAAAAAATGACAAATGAAATTGTCATTTTCTATATACGTCACGATATCCCAAAATTTGCAAAAGGTTCAACTTATGATGCTAAATGATAAAATGATAAAGACACTAGTAATTTAGTGACACTTGAGAGATGGCATATTCATCGTTGAAAACAATTTCAACCGATTTGTTCATGATTCTTCGAGGGTCATCTTGAAAACGAGCGATCACCAAAATCCAGGAAAAACACATCAACCAAATCATCTGCAGCACTACACAGTAAAAAAAGAAATTAACACAAACGCGAGAGTAAATAAATTAAATTACATAATCCATGAATCAATTCAAAACAATACTTGGAAATCAAAAATAACTTCATTATCACTTGCTGCTTTTAATTACAAACTTCAAACCTAAAATACTTTCTAAACATATGTACAATAGTGAGTGAGCCCGAAATACTATGATTTAATAGGAGCATTAAACACCTGTATATTCACACCAGTCGTCGGATTCTGTGAATGACCTTTAAACTACATCAAAGTAACCTGAGCATTCAACTCACGAACTTTTTCCTCATTTTTATGATTATCATGTTGCAATTTCATTACTCTTCTAATTAACTTGTTCTTATGTTTCTTCAGACTCAACATACATTTATCATCTGAATCGGATTTCTTCTTCATCCTAACATTCTCATCTTTCAAAGCATCACCATGTGTCACCATCTCTGTTACTTCTTCCTCCATTCGGCGTATCTTATCCAATAAACAATTAAAAAAGAGTGGGTGAACTGCTTCATCAATTCGATAAGGACCAGGTAAATTCATTTCAATAGATTTACCCTTAACTAGAAGATCCGAAACAGGGTTAATTTGAGGATTCTTCTCATAGACATGAGGACTGTTTTCTGCATGGTGAATGATAGGATCGTGATCCAAATCAGGGCCATCATTTTGGACAGGCATGCTCTCCTCATCATCTAACACGACCGTTTCAATATCTTTATTATTGTTCACAAGAGACTCAACGACATTGAATTTGGACACCATACTTCTATTAAATCTGCCGGTAACCTTAACATTCGGCTTCTTGCTCATCTTTTTGCAGGGTTGGTCACTACGGTTCGGCGTTACCGAGGATAAGTTCAGAGATTTCCTCCTTCACTTGGAAAGCACAGGAGTACCAGGACTTTGAACAGGAGTGGGAGTGAGATCATCGCGGATGCTGGGGTTTACACAGTCATTAGGGTTCAGCATAGGCGTCGATGCAGGTGAAGTCGAAACTTGACAAGGTTGCTGATTTCTTACACACTCTTCAGCACAATCGAATTGACAATGGCAGAATGCCATGAAGCCATTCTATTCAAGAAAATCATCCCATGACTGATTTTGTTTAGACAACTCTCTCTCCACCAACATCCTAACAAGGCCATGATGAAAAAGACTCCGACGGATGTTCTTTGGCCCCTTCTTAATGGCCGAAGACATCTTGGTCATGCTCTGAACTAGATAATAAGGTAAATTGATGGGAAACCTAAGAAACAAAGTCATCAATCTGAGGAGGTAAACATATGCAGAGGAGAGACGACCCTCGCAGGTCACATACCTATGAATAACATCTAAAACTGGTCGCAATTCTTTCTTGAAATATTTTCGCGATACACCGGCTCGAAAGGACACATCCTGGCAAGGGTTATTCAACATCTGTCTCCACTCAGTAGCTTTCATCTACTTGGATTTGAACCAACGTTCTTCTGTTAACAGTAAACCTGTAGCTAAATTAACTGAACACTCATTGACTCTGAACTAGATGTCGGCCACCTCAACCCTAGCATCAACCAACGATAGAGCAAATAACCTAGTCACCTCAGGGTTTGAGTCTACAAACTTGCGGATAAATGGAAGCCACCCAACCGCTTGTACCTTGGTAAGGAGCTCAGGATTTTCATCAAGAAGCTTCATGTCATTGGGCTCAACCCTGACAACCAGAGCCATGGCTGCGAGCGCAAATGCATGCAGTAGCACACAGAGGAAATACCACGGATAACAACAAGACAAAAAGCTAGAGAGCGAGCATTCGGGATGCAAACCAAGTAGAAAACACAAACAATGAAACCTGACTCTTTCATAAACGAAATGTGACATGAGTGAACGCAGACAAGAACCCTGTAAACTCAGCATGAGCGGAGGAATGATCACACCGAGAGGTAATCAGATAATAGAAAGTGACGGTGAAGACTCCAAACTAAACTCATTTTGCCATAATTTATCTGACACAATCAACATACAACCACACCTTAAATGAATCACAGGTGTTCGACAAGCAGGAGGACACGACACTGAGTTCGTACTGCAATTAAATGTCGTTACAGAGTCATGTACGAGTGCAATGATACCATATCAATCTGCAATCAAGTGGATCAGATGGCGACACGAATCGAAACAACCATAGAGAATGGACCTTGGGCATTAACATGTCGACCTTACTGTATAATGATCTCAACCTTCGAAAATGGCGAGCATACGACACGACATGAATCATCAAATCAACCCCAAACCTTACATGCAAGGATATAAGTCATGATATGGAGCATATTACAAAGGTCGAAACTAAAAACTTATGGTAAGATCAAGTAAAATTCGAAGTTTAGAGAATGCCCTTAGGATAAAGCACCCCTGCATAAAATATTTAGCCTTTGATGTTCTAGGACCTTGTCCAAGTTGCAATTAACAAATAAACCATACCGATTGCTGAATATTCAAATAAGGCTTATAGTAAGAGGCATAAAAACCAAAGCTTTACTCCTTAATTTGAAAGGTAAACCTATTCAAAATAATGATTTCAATGTAGTGATTTTTGTCAACTAACCATAGTTCACAAAGGTTATAAAAAAATGGAATTTCATCGTTTCAGTAGCTTATGGAATGTGATCGTTTCAGTAGCTGCCGATTCTGTAGATTTGAAATAAGAAATTCAAATATTTCATCAAACAAAATTTTATTTTGATTGATGAAATTTGTTTTTTTTTAAGGCTGTTGAGTAAGAGCACAACAGTTTCCTGAGAGATTTGTTTTGTTCAGTTTGTATTTTTCATTCTCCATCACTGCATAATAATTAAGAATCTAATTTCACTCATTGCTTGATGATCTAAATGGCACAACAATTCTAATAAAACTAATCAGACAAAGAAAGGACCACAAAAAATGAAGACTCTAGTGAAGAGTATGTTCTAATTCCAGCTCTCATAGGTTCAATCACTCATGGAAGCGACATTTGGATCATAGACAGTGGTGCTTCCAAACATATGACAGGACATAAGGATTTACTCTCTTGTTTTACCCAAAACTAATATTCACATAAGGTACAAGCTTGGAGATGATTATTAGTACCCCATCAAAGGAATGGGAAAATCCTCTTACAAATGAAGGATTGGAAAGTTCATGAAGATGAAAGAAGTCTTTTATGTTCCAAGTTTAAATGAGAATATTCCTTCCATCTCAGCTATAGATAAGAAAGGGTTTAGAGTTTCCTTTGTATATGGTGAAATCCTTATGTGGTCGAAAGGAAAAACAACAGATGATGCTATTGTAATTGCTGTCGAAGAAGGAGGACTCTACAAGTTGAAAGGAAACATAAATTGAACTCTTGTAGCTAGCACCATCAGCCCATGTGAACTATGGCATAGAATACTTGATCATGTAAACTACAAAGCATTGAGAATTGTAAGAAAGGCTGTCACAGGTCCACCAGAGATCTAGATCAACTATGAAGGAGTATGTAAAGGATGTGCTCAAGGAAAGAACACCAAGAATCCATTCACAAGTAGTAACAACAAATCAAAGGGGATCTTGGATATTGTATACTCATATGTGTGCTGATCGATGTCAGACATTTCCTTAAATGGGTATGTATATTATGCCTCATTTATTGATGATTACTCTCGTAAGACTTGGATACACTTCTTAAAACGAAAATATGAAGTATTTGGAAAATTCAAGGAATTTATGGTTCTTATGGAGAATCTATTTGAAAAGAAGATCAAGATATTCAAATCAGATAATTGATGAGAATTCACTTCAAATGAATTCAAGGATTTCTGTAAGGAAGTTGGGATTAAGAGGGAGCTTACCACTCCCTATAATCCACAACAAAATAGAGCAGTATAAAGAAAGAATAGATCCATCATGGAAGCAGTTAGATCAATGATCCATGATCAAGATTTGCCTATGCATTTATGGGCAGAAGCAACAAGAACCGTGGTCTATGTCCATTATAGAATATCTCACAATGCTCTTGGAAACGAAACACCAAAATAAATGTTCACTGGTGAATAGCCTGAAGTAAGCCACGTGAATATAATCGATTGTCCCATATACGTACATGTTACAAAGGAGAAAAGATCAAAGTTGGACCCTTGAGGAAAGAAGGGCATATTTGTTGGATACAGTGAACAGTCAAAATATTATAGAATTTATATTCCAAGATGCCACCATTTTGAGATTAGTAAACATGTTACATTTGATGCAGATGCATCCTTCAACAAATCCAGAAATATCCTCGCAAATGATGATCAAGAAGAATAAGAGGGGGCTCCTAGAACCATAGAAGACACCAGACCACCAATTAGAGATATTGAAGAAGATCCTATACAAGAATATCATGACCTTTTAGAACCTCAAGGACTTATGGAAACACCCCAAAAGATGATCTCAACAAAAAAAGAACATCTTCGGCTCATGATGTAATCAAAGAAGTAGAAAGGTGTGGTGCACCAAAATCCTAGCAAAAGACAAAGAATCTATTTGAACTATGTGGCATTAATGAGCAACCTTATTGATGCAGAACCCGCATGTTTTGAAGAAGCTTCGAAGAAAAAGGAATGGATGTAGGCCATGATCGAAGAATACCCGTGAATAATAAAAACTGATGTTTGAGATGTGGTGCCAAGACCAAAGGACAAGTCAGTAGTTTCTTCAAAATGGATTTTCAAGACAAAGCACTCAGCAAATGGCACTATTGAAAAGTTCAAAGCAATATTTGATGCCCGAGGATTTTCACAAAAGGAAGGAATTGATTATGAAGAGATTTTTGCACCAATAACAAGTTATACTTCTATCAGAATTGTCCCTTCCTTAGTAGCCAAGATGAAATGGAAGCTACATCAAATGAATGTAAAAAAAGTTTCCTAAATAGAGTCATAGAAGAAGAAGTATATATTGAACATCCACCAGGATTTGAAACCCATGACAAGGAAACACATGTATGCAGATTAAAGAAAGCTCTATATGGGTTAAAACAATCACCTAGACCATGGGATGGAAGAATTGATGGATTCCTAATGAATTTGGGCTTTACCAAAAGTAAAGTTGATTTCAACCCTTACTATAAGGTTGAAAATGATGGGATCATGATATTACTATTATATGTAGATGACCTATTTTTGACAGGGAAGGAGAAGTTCATCAGTGAGTGTAAGAAGAAACTTGCAACCGAATTTGAGATGAAAGACCTTGGCACATTGCACTATTTCCTAGGTCTTAAAGTATGGCAATTTCCTGATGAGATTTTCCTAAACCAAGGAAAGTACACTATAGAAATTTGAAGAGATTTGGGATGTTATATTGCAAAGCAATTAACACTCTGATGGTGAAAAACCTGAAGCTACGGAATGATGATTCTTTAGAAAGAGTGGATGTCACATTATACATAAAGATTATTTTCTCACTGATGTATTTGACAAATACGAGACCCAATATATGTTTTTCTATGAACACCTTGAGTCAATATACGGTGGAGCCCAAACATGTTCATCTAGTTGCATCAAAACATGTGATGAGGTACCTGAAAGGTACATGTGATGGTGGCCTCAGAGATACAATCGACAATGGGTTCATATTGTGTGGTTATACTCATTCACATTGTCTTAACAAAATATTCCTTAGTTGATTGCTCTGTTGAATGCCTCTCTTCCAATAGTTACTCGGCCTCATTCCAAAAGCTACGAGTGTTTTATTTTTGCTTCTCCATATTTTTTTTTTAATTTGAGGTTGACATATGTGTTTATATACACATTAAACTGTGTCCATTTACACATTATAGGGCCAACTTGTTGAAGGAGTTATTTAATTACTTCAAAATGTCCTTTGTGCCACATTTGTATTTGTTCATTTTCGTTGCCATATCATATTGTCTTCTATGTTTGTCTAGTCACCTTTACCACTTATCATGTCCTTCTTGTCCTACAATGCCATGTCATCATCATGCCATCCAGTGTCTTCAAACTTGTCCACTTGTTTTACTTTGTCATCAATTTATTTTATTGTAAGTCTATATCGTTATCTTTGTCACATTCGCCATTGTCTTCCATATCCTTGTCAATGTCATGTCCTTCATTTTCCTTTTAAGACCATCTCCAAATGACCACAGAATGGGTCATTTGGTCCTTCTTGCCATTGTCTTCTATGTCAATATTTTGGTCTTCAATCCATCCAGTGTCTTGCTTTCTTGTCCATCTTTTTCTATGTCATCAAGCTTGCCAAGTCCTCAAGCCATGCCATGTGGTCTCCAAGTCATCATTCTTAATCGTTTTCATTAATATTGTCATCAATGACAATCATATTCATCATCCTTCTTCTCCATGACTTATCTTCTAACTACATCACATATAGTTCATAAAGATTTTATGGACCAATGATATAGTAGAGGAGATTGGAGATGCAAGATGAACTTAAGAGGAACAAAACTCTCTAGATGTGATTGAAGTGTCTAATGGTTTGATGAAATTCTAAGATATTGAGTCCATGCTAGCCTCGTGTGAACAAACGCTCATTTTCCTAGATGAAAGTATAATTCCTTAATGCTTTAAATGATCATGTTTGTTCCCTCTACCATGGCATTAATTCCATTCGTTGAATATGTCGTTGAAATGGAAAACATGCTTTTACTAAAAAGAATTTGGAATGAGGTGGGTACTCCAATGTTAATATAGCTATTCATATAAGTTGAAATCCTCCAAGCTTCTCCTATATAACTTTTGTTATTGTTTTGCAAATAACAAAAAAAAATATTGTATAAATTATTTGCTTCCATGCTTAGATTAATATGATTTAATTAATAAATAAAGATAACTATTAAATATTCTACTATTTTAACTTTTTCTTTTTTGTCATGATGATAATTTAATCATAAATTGAATTTGGATTTTTTTTAAATGTACGTGTACTAATTATGATACATACCCACAATAATAGACATAGTAAGACCAACCAATAAGAGGCATAGTAGCAATAAACATAGGAATACCAACCAATAATAGGCATAGTAGCAATAGACACAGTAGCAATATCTCTTTCCCTCATCAATAATAGACATAGTAGGACCAACCAATAATATACATAGTAGCAATATCCCTCTCCCTCTTGGGATTGGGGAAGTGCTCCATGGTTTAATCATAAATATGTTAGCATCTTTAGAGCAATTGTAGAATATAAACCTGTACTTTCCACTACCTTTGCATCTTCATACTAACGAAGTGCTCGATCGTTTAATCATAAATATGTCACCATCTTTGGAACAATTGTAGAATATAAACATGTCCTTTCCATGACCTTCACATCTTCTCTATCAATTGATTAGTTGCTACTTTATTGATAGGATATGCTGAAGAAAGTTGAACAAGCTTATGTGTAAAAGCACAATGCTACTTTATTGATAGGATATGCTGAGGAAAGTTGAACAAGCTTATGTGTAAAAGCACAAAAGATTGCTGGCGTGATTGATGCCATTGACACGAAGTGAAACTGTTTTAAAAGCTTATGCGTCAAAGTTGACGTGGCTACGTATGAAATAAGAACAGTAAAAGCTGACATTGCCATTGTAAGTATTCATAGCTTTCAGATACTAGTATTGAATAAGTATGTTTTCGCTTTTACAACACACTCTTGAGTTAAAGAGATTATAAAGTTAAGGCAAATTTAGAAAGAAAAAATACTATGAGTCATTGACATGAAGGTAAATTTAGAAAGAAATCGTCATCATAAAGAAGGTAAATTTAGAAAGAAATCGTCATCATAAAGAAGGTAAATTTAGAAAGAAATCGTCATCATAGATCTTCATATCCTTTCATGAGTCACATTCATCAACACACCAAAAAACACCTTCTTGAATTTATGATGATATTTATGCATGTGAATTATGAATATGTGAATATAACTTTTCTTATTCGCCATCTATTGAATTGAATGGTCAATGTTAAATATAATTTTTTGTAATTTTGTTTTGATAGAAGTAGATTTGCAAATTTTTGTAATTTTGTTTTGATAGAAGTAGATTTCCAAAATGCAAGATTCAATGTAATTTTGTTTTGATAAAAGTAGATTTGCAAAATGCAAGATTCAAGGAAAAGTTAGATATTTGCATGAAGGATATTTAGTAGTTTTTGTATTAGTTTAATTGGTTTTAAGTGTTTTTTCAAAGAATTAGTAGAATATTATTTGTTTGGAAGAATGGAAAACATTGTTGGAATTTGAGGACGTTTTGTTTGCCCATTTTTTCTTTCAAATATTTTTAAGTATTTTGGGAGAAAGTTAGACTAAATAGACAAATATTTTTTCAAATATTAATGCAGCTACGAGCATATCAACTAGTGTTCTTTCAGTGTCTGGTATTGGGATTGATGAATTTGGCTCTACACCAAGGGAGCAGTAAATTGTTTCTGAACTTCACAATTTTCGGCTCCGTGCAACGATCAAATTTGAACCCTTCTTAGCCGTGTAGGGTAAAAGAAAACTAAAACGCCTTGTTTTTCTGGCAAGGGTAAAAGAAAAATAAATCGCCCTGCTTTTTTGGCAAGTTTTTGATAAAAATTGGTCAAAATGGTTCTTCTAAAGTGTTATTTCCTCAATTTTACAGTTTTAGCAATCGTGACTGATTTTCTTAGACTAAATGCTCGATTTTAAAACTACGCAGATAGCCGAAATTGCAATTTGAATACTCTAAATTCTGATTTATGCAAGAATTTCTCTACCCGATTCCTGGGGGTGGGGGCAGAGAAATTATGTGGAAGAAATGTTTCTTCAATTCAAAATTGTTTTGGACAAATGTTTTTGCAAGAATTTATAATCTTGATTTATCATATTCAGTAATGGTTGCAAATAGTTATTGAAATCATATTTTATTGAGATTGTGTTTGGTAAAGAAGAAACTTGATTTTGCATTTTTGTCATTGTAACTCAATTTCTATGAAAATTATGAATCTAATTTAGTTTGTGGCAATTAATCATAATTACAATAAGAAATAACAATTTTCACAACATGGTTTCATATTTTTCAACAACTATAACTTTGATGAATAGTTGGAAAACCAATCTCAAAGTTGGATAACAAATCCATTAATCTTTTCTTTGATTACTATGACCATTCCGAATAGGATAAAGTTAAAATCTCTTTACTACATCCCTTAAAATGAGATAAATATCTAATTAAAATCCCAATTATAAAATATTTTATAGTATAATTTATTAAACCACACTATATTAATTTGGTTCTTATGATATTTTTGGATTACAAAAATTTTCTATAACCATTCATATAAACATCCTAAAATTATAGAATAAACATTTATTCTATAAAATTCAAATAAGTAAAATTTGTACTATCCTCATATAAAGGCATATCCATGGTTTCGAGTGTTGAAACTAATTCATTAAAATCTGTACTATCCTCATATAAAGGCATATGCATGGTTTCGAGTGTTGAAACTAATTCATCGAAATGGTTTTGAAGCTCATTCATCCTAAAGATGGGATACTCCTATACAATTTCGGATGGGATACTCTTGTACAATTTCCTTCATGTTGTGAAGTTTTAGTTCTTTACTTTTTTTTCATTACTAAAGATATTAAAATAATATGTGAACTTTTAGTGTGTATATATATGCAATGTTCAAGGATTTGGTTAGGATCTTTTCAACCCTATAAGTTATAATTTTTATAAACCAAAATTCAATAATAAATAACGATTTTCATAAACCCAAAATCATTAATAAATAATATTTTAACAATTTCCATAAATCAAAACTAGTTAATAAATAACAATTTCCATAAACCAAAATTCATTAATAAATAACAATTTTCATAAACAAAAAATCATTAAGATCTATATGAAAATGAAAACACTAAATAATCATCATTAATAAATAACATGGTAAGAAGATTTATATGAAAAACACTTATTTTTTAATATAGAAAACTTATTAATTAATAATTTATTTTTAATTTAAAACATTAATTTAACAATTCTTTGTGACATATTTATAAAAATTTATGCAAATCATTATAACATTAAGAAGAAGAAATGATCAAATTTGAAGCTTTCATTGCTATTCAAAGTCTCCTTAGCTTAAGCTTTCATTGTTCTTCAAAGTCTAACTCTTCCTATAAGGACATTAAATTAATGTAAATGAAAAAAAAGAACAAATTTGAAGTCTTCATTGCCATTTTAGGCTTCTTTATCTTTTCATATTAGCATGAAATTATTATTTTTAAATTAAATAAAAAAATTACTTAAATAATAAAGCGAGAAGTAAATTCTATATCATTGTAAACGAAGGGTTATCACTGTTACAACCTTTCAATACTTAATTATTAAGAACAAATACTTGAAATTTGAGAGAAAATATATTTTATGAATTTCAACTTAGTTATTTATATAAGGTCGTTATTTTCTTTAAAAAAAAGAAAATTAATGTAAAAATTATTTGTCAATAAGGAAGTGAGAATTATTCTATTTCATTGCAAACAAAGGGTTATCACTATTACAACCTTTCAATACTTAATTCTTAAGAATAAATACTTGAAACTTGAGGAAAAATGTATTTTTATGAATTTCAACTTGGTATAATATACTACCAACACATGAACTTATTAGATTGTTACTGCTAAATTGATTTCTTTCACAACTTCTTACCTTAGATTTCCATAGATAATATAGATTGTTACACTTGTGGTTAGCAATTGCATTGTTGAGAAAACATTAGGGTGAGTGCACAAAGTTGAGGGACCTTTTAGATGCAGTGGTGGAGTGAAGTCAATCACTCTTGGTCTGTAAAATAGAAAACATCCCAAGCAACCTTGAACATGCCAAGCCTAGTCCCAAGGTTGCCAACGGGTATGACAAGTAGGATAGTAGAGCAAATCATCCCTCCGTTTTATTGAATCAAATCGTGCCCCCATTTTGTAAAACCTGTTTTTTTGTTTAAAACGGGTTGAGCTCGTCATTTTCGCCACATCACGGCGATGTTCAAGTTGGACGGATTAGAACACGACTGGGAGAACATGATTTGGGTGTGTCAAAGCCATCCACCTCCACCTTTGGATCAACCTCCTCTTTGTGAGGTATTTTCCTCATTTCTTCTCATTATTTTTTTCCTAAATTCATTAATTTTTTTGCCCTAATTTGAAAAATTAAACCAAAATAAATTAATTTATGGCCAATGGAAACCAAAACCCCACTTTAATCATAAAAATCAAATAATCTTGATTATTTACCAAAATTCATACTCAAAATTCATATGCCCAATGGAAACCAAAACCCCAATTAACTCATAAAAACCAAATCAATTTCACTATTTCCATATGCATATTCACAAGCATCTTTGTGAATCCATACCAAAATTCACAAATTTGCAAAGTTTATCAAGCACATTTCAATTTTGCATAAGTAATTTACATGCCCAATGTAAACCAAAACCCCAATTAACTCATAAAAAACAAACGAACTTCACTATTTGCATACATGTATATTCGCAAGCATCATTGTGAATCCAAACCAAAATTAACAAGTATGCAAACTTTGTCAATTATATTGCAAGCTTACATACAACTAAAAAAAAATCAAGTAGAATTCATATATTCCTTAAAATACATAAACAAACATGGTAAATCCCTTGCCTCTATCCAAAATATTGAAGTTGGTCGTCCAAGAGCATCAATAAACACCTTATAGTTTTGATGAAACTTCCTAATCCAAGTGTTAAAATAAGGCATAGAAGCTTCCTGTGCTTTTAACAAATATTTCCTCTTGACTGAAGGGTACTTTTTGGTTAAGGTCAAGACAACGACGTTCAACAATAGGCTCTACAAACATGAAGATACATAGGTAGGTTGATTTGTTTGATTAAACATGCCAATCACATACTATCATACATGATATAATCCAGTGGAAACCTTACAACCATAAAATCCACTATACACAATTGTACATTTAAAGTCTCTCATGGGTATATAGAAACAGGGAATAGAACTAAAATAACATCAAGTGGAATCCATACATGGCCCAAATTACATATAAACAAAGGTCTGCTAAATAGACTTTGGAGTCCCAAAAACATCACACTACAACAAATAATTACATATCTAGCAAAATCGTTGCCTATACTGGGATTTTATTCATCAATATCACATTATGCCGCCTATGCTAGGGTCTAGTCGTTGCCTCTACCTGCAATCTTGCAGTTGATCCTGCAAGGGCATTAGTCAGCACCTCACAATTTCGATGAAACTTCATAATCCAAGCCTTAAAATAAGCTAGAGGAACTTCGCAATCAACATATGCACATAAGACATTTTATGTACACATGCATATGGAAATTGGAATTAATACTTTTTAGAACAGTAATCCATCATTAGTACCTTAGTTACACTAATTAGTCAATTTTATTGCTTTTTAAGCTTTAATACACTATGAGCTGGACTAGGGGTGCTTAGGTGGACATATGCCATGTCAAGTTGAGGTTCGATGACCCACATGGGTACTCTACCCTAGTTAACTAGCCACATATGCACATCCATCATTGATGGTGTGCTCCCATTCATTTAATGCAGACAGTCAAGTTGACTTGGAGCGCTAGAGTGGGATTTTGCCCAAGTTTGGCTTGATTTGGTGCAATTAATGTTGCGTTGAAACTCTAAACCATCGATTTTTCCACACCCACTCTTTCCAAGGTGTAATCATTGACCCACAACACATTAGCCATGCCACTTCAGCAATTCGTGGCCATTTGGAAATATTTGGGATGCGATTGGCACACCTATGGGAGTTTGATCCAATTTGGGAATTTTGGGTTATTTGCTCACAATTGGCTTCCAAATCCATTCGAAACTCTTATTATGTATTTATAAACCTATTAATAACAATTTCATAGTTAGACAGTCCAAAATTATCTTGTTTCCAGGTATCAGTGTGTGTAATTTATTTGTAATTTGATGATTTTTGCTGAATCTTGCACCCAAATTTGATTTGTGAACCTCACTAATGCTCTTATATTCTCCTATTGTTCGAGTTACTCCCATGCTAGTTCGAATTTCTCACAATACTTGAATTTATGACATAAATTTAAAATTTAAAATGTTAAATGTTTATTTTTTACTGTAAAATTCAAGATCAATTTTTAAATTTACATAGTAGATTTAGTTTATGTTGTTATTTGTCGTACATTAGTTATACAGTTTTCAGTGCTTAGAGATGTCATTCTAACATGTGTTTATATTTCTAATGATATTTTATTTGTATTTCTGATTGTAGTGGCTACTATGGATAACAATGCTGAGATACTTAGGGTTATTGGCCATCTGAGAGAGATTAGTTCTACTTCGAAGGGTGGAGATGAGCTCCTTCGCTCCTTGTTAGATTCATTGTTGACTGTTTTTTATATGATCGCAAGATCGAATGATGCTTTGTATAGCATCACATCGTACAGGGAGAGGAAAAGACAACAATACGCTGATGGGTTGAGCTACAACGAGGTAAAGAAGCTGAAAATAACAAAAGAATACATCTATACATTGTTTAGACTTCCTGGGACGGATGAAATTTCGGAGATCACCAAGCCACATATTTCTATTGAGTGGTGCACCTTTCCACCCATTAGAGACCATTGGATGGATAGGTGGTACATGGTATTTGACATTCCCCTACACAAAAATAGGGAAGTATCGTTGTAATTCCTCTGAAAGTTGTATGCAAAGTTTGTGATGGGGAAACATGTCAACTATTTTGACATGTTGGGTTTCCAGGGAGTTGGTAGGGGAATGCCCCAACACTGACCCAATGCTAGGCATAGAATTTCCAATCCACATATACTTGCACCTCGCTCCCATCTACCGAGGGTAGACATCCCTCCTACACATGACATGGTTTCTCAGACATAAGAGACATTTTTTACTCTAGATGAGATGGTCTATTGAAACACGGCCACTATTGACCAGAAAATGCCCTCTTCCTATGCTGGGGTACAACCACCAGCTTCTAGTGGTACAACAACATCTACAGATGGGGATATACTGAAATCCCATGTGCCTCAAAGCGAGCCACACATCTGCACATTGTGTGGTCAACCCTGTTTTGGTCCTACACCAAGACATGGTACCTATATGATGATTGATGGTCAGGTAAGGATATTCTTAAAACTATATTATTGTTCATTTTTTATTTTTTTCGTACTATATGTAACATATTAAAAGATTCATAATATATGCAATATTTACTCTTGCAGGAGATTGATGCCTCTCATGGGGGTGGTACTGCACTCGGTGTGGTTGTACCAAAGGCCCAAACAACCACCATTGAGGTAATATTTAAACATTTTTCATTTTGTTAATACATATCATTTTGTTAATGCATGTGTTAGTCTTGGATTAATTTGTTAAATTGCCTAATATTTACAATTTTTGAAGTTGCAGGAACCCCACTTAGAACATGATGCTAGAGACATTGATCTTAGCGAAATACTCCAAGGTGGAATTTATGATTAGTTGAAGAATGTAAGTACATGGTTAATGACTGAATCTTGTTTGAATTATTTAAATTTTTTATTGTACACTCCTTTAAAGATTGCTGATATTTATAATTTTTAAACTTGTAGATGCTATCAACATCTGAATAGGTGAAAGAAATTGATGGAAGAGGTCACTCCCAAGTGGGAGATATGTCCCAGACAGGGGTAAGCCTTATTACAACATGTTAGTTTTTCAATACATATTATTCCATCCATTCAACTCCATGTCTAACTATGGTAACACTTTATGACTACAGACATCATCGCAAATCCCTGCACCGCCTCTTTGGTTTGGATCTCCCTGTAGTGAAAATGCAGATAAAGGGTTTGTTTACATCAGACAACCCTCTTCCTTGAAAAGAGTGGGTGTGCATGAGGATAAACCTACTCATCCCATGGTAATGTACACGCTGTTAAATTCTTTATAATTCCTTAGATGATATCTTAAAACAAATTTCCACTGGAAGATCATTGAAAGAACAACATACACAAAAACATAAGAACACAAGAACGCAGATATTTTCCTCAAGAAAACCACAAGGGAGAAAACCCTGCTCCTCTCCGATACACAGCTCCTCTCCTCGCTGCGTGATCAGGCAAGGCCGCGAGAGAACAACTCACTGGTCTCTGCGTAAGGAGGAAAGAACATAACCGACCTCTGCGTGAGGAAGAATAGACCAGACGTGAGGGAAACCGACCATGGGGAGAATGAAGACCGGTGTGAGAGAAATGAAGGTTCTCCACTGGGCATGCATACCATCCAAAATTGACAGCAGCCTGCCAAAAACCCACGTTTTCCCATGCCCGTGTTTCCTCATGCAATAACTACCCCCAACTAACAAAATCAAGACATTGAATAGGTTGGATGAGACAAGGGAAGGTGGCAAACAAAACAAAGTGGCAACACATGGGTTTTTCCCCCATAAACCAAGGTTGAAATCCCCCACCCCTTATCCTTTGGAACCATGCCCTTTTTCATTTAACGTCACACTACCATAGCTGGTTGTGGTTTTAGTTTTAATTGATGTGCGTGTTTACATGATGCTGAATTATAATGTGCCAAATGGCACGATAACCATCGGCAACTATCCCCATTGCCGAAAGGCACACACAACCAAATCGATGGTGGGGATTTTGCCTTGAGCTCCTCACCATGATTAATTACATTATATACATCATGCAAACGGGGTCAAAACTGGGGACATTACACTTCCATCTAACAATCTCAGAGCAGCATCACAGTGAGTTCTTTGGTAGATCTACCCAGGCATTTTGCCTAACTTACTAACTCTTTTGAGCCAACAAGCCTAGTTAAATAGATGGATCTTCCTGGGGACCAACAAGCCTTGTCCAGGATTAAAAACCCACTTGGGTTAAACTAATCTATCCAGACAGACTAATTCCCCTAGGATCAATAGACCTCGTATGACTAACCCTTTTAGGATAAACAGTCCTAGTCAGACTTACCCTACTCTAGAATGAGATACTCACCACTACATCCTTCTTCCATCCACTGTCACTCCGTCTTTCAAGAGAGGTCCTTTTGGAATACACCAAGCTTGTCTCAAAAGTATTCAAACTTTACACAAGCCAGAGGCTTATTCAACACATCTGCCACTTGTTCCTCTGTAGGAACATACTTGAGCTTGATAACTCCTTTCTGAACCATGTCTCGAATGACGTGATATCTTAAATGTCTTGAATGACGTGATATCTTACTTTGATATATTTTGAATTATCATGAAACACTGGATTTTCTGTCAGCTTGATACAACTGTGATTGTCACAAAGAATATCAATAACATCTATCTCTTTGTTGGCACTCCATTTGCAACAATTGATTTATGGACCTGACAGAGTTCAAGGAAGGTTCCACTCCTTTCAGGATTATGTGAACACCCTTCAGGTTCTCCTAAGCGCATTGTCCACATTTTAGAACCGTCAGATGATGAAGAGGGATCAATCTATGGTGGCAGACTCTTCAGGAGGTGAAGGATCGCGGCAGCATGAACGATAGAGACAAGCATCATAACCCAACGATCCAAGATCAGAAGGAAGAAGAGCAACGATAGATCGTAGTTTTGGCCCAAGACATGGGAGAATGGTCAAATTTTGGCTTTCACTGAGTCCGTTAAAGTGGGTAAACATATTGAAGGCTGAGATCAAGGCAAAGCCCGATCAATGGCCCAAAATAGTTTTGCTGAGCAAACATGCTCGATGGAAGAAGCTTTTCCAAATCGTGAAATGGTTAAATGCCAAAAAAGTTCAACGATGGAGATGAAATCATAAGCAAATCTACGGTCCTAGCCGATTTTGCAAACCAGACTTGTGCGGATAAAGTTGCGATTTCAAATCGCAAAAAGTGGTACCGGCCGTGAATATCAACGGTCATGACAAAGAAGGGAATGGATCTATGGTCGAGGTTTTTTTCACAATCCGAACTAGCATGGACAACGTCATGGTCCTAGTTCGCAAAGAGGTGGTAGGACCCACTCGGATCGACGGTTGCATGAAGAGGTCAATCCCGATCGACGGATAAGAATGCGTCATTATCCAAAGCTGCTCATTGTGTAAAGAAAGGAGAGATTGGTGGTAGGAGTGAAGAAACATGGACGATGGATGTGAAAGATTCCCCCAAATCGGAGGGCCGAGGAGGCCTCCAAGCTGCAGGTGTCACATCCAGTGCAGAGATGACAGGGGAAGGGATGTTCATACGTGTAATCCACCTCCGAGCAGATTGTCTGATTCCCTAATGCCATTTGTAGCATACAGCAGAGTCGTACCGCATAAAGACATGTGGCTTCTATGTGAGTTAACCTATGAAAGTAGGGGAAAGTTACAAACTTCCTTGCTAATGTGCACCCACGTAGAAAGATTCATTTGAACATGGTGGAAACATATGCTTTGGACAGAGAAGGAGGCATCATACTCATAATCCATAATAATAGCCAAGCACGTCAAGATGTCACTCAGGTCGAGTGCACCCACCGGCTCCATAATGTTTGTTTATATTTGTAAAAAATGGCAATAGTTCCACTCTCTATACTGTTAATGCATGATTGTGACTAGAAATAGTTTCTTAGGTTTGTTTCGGAGAATAAAATCACCACTGAAGTATTATAAATGCACTCCCAATAGGGGGAAAAAGAGTTAGCTGGAGGGTTGGGAAGCCTTCAAGGGCTGAGGTTCTCTATTGTAAAATAAGATCTGGGGCCTGTGTTATGAATAAAATTGCAGAGGAAGAGTTGTTTCTTAAGATGGAGATTCATGTGTTGTTGCTTCTTTCAATAAGCATTTTATTTACGTGAAATGTGCATCTTGTCTTCATTTCAATTCGTTGATTTCTTTCATGTCTGTAACTAAGTGTATAACAGTTTGGAATTCATACATGCTATGCTCCACCTATTATTTCAGAAATTTATCAAGTTTTCTTCTAAAGTCATGTGGAATTCATCTTGTTGGTGCTCCACGCGATGGGATGTTCTCTCTCGTCCCCTAACCACCCACTAAATATCTCCTGATTGCGATATCAACAAATATCTTGCCTCTATTTGCAACCCCACGCCATTCTTTTCCTCATGCAAATGTTCCCTACTTAGGTTTTTTGACTCCATTGCCAACGGTCCCTTGCCCTGATAATCCCACCTACATCTCACGTTACTCCACTTTGTCCTATTTCAGGAGTCTCTCCTCTTGACCATCCTTGATTGAATATCTTACACGGAGTAAATATGAAGACAAGCAAGAGATCCCTCTCTGACTGCGCAAGGCCGGAGGCGTAGTGTAAAGCGGTTCTACTGTTACCAAAGAATGGGCCTTCCCTCAGCCTTCGGGCTCAATCTCGGTGCTAACAAACTGGCATCGTTTTCGGGGACGAAATTGAAGACCTTTCCTAGGAAAAATGACATGGTTTTAGATCTAGTTGTTGATGGTGAACAATGATCAGACATCAAGAAGGTTGAGCACTTTTCACATGGAGACTCCACTCTTGAAGGGTTCAGACTTCAGCAACTCCACTAGTGGTACGACACAGAAATCAAATGGTCAGAAAAAGACGAGCAGGCTCCATCCAAAAAATGAACCCCTTGTGAGGCTCGAGAATGCATGGTGAAGGGATAAGATGCTCGAGTCTACGTTTCTTCCAAGAAGCTTTGTCTTATCTTGTAGGTGTGTTCTTATCCCTCCCTAGATTCATGAAAACAACCTTCTATGTCTCATTTCATTCTGAACATAGCTATGAATACATTCATGTTTATCCTTCTTTACGAGCTGAAAGCGTTGTGCCATTTTGTACATCTGGTTTCGACCTAGATTTTTCTCCAGAGGCCCATGAAATCAAAGATCGCCCCTGTGAAATTCATGAAACCTCGCACGATAGCATAACTATTGCACCTAACCTGGTCTCTCCCATTTCTCCAAGCCGGTACAAGCCGTTACAACTGCCTCCCATCCTACATGATTTTCCCGTGAAACATTACAAATACCTCCCCAAATTTGATGGAGAACCAAAAGGCTTCACCACTGAGAAACATTTACAAGCCTTTGAACATTTCTATGACCTTTTTGAGATAGAACATGATGATGTTTGCATGAGGGATTTTTCCCAGTCCTTGCAAGGAGATGCTAAATAATGGTTCAAGCACTTGCAACCTAAGTCCTTCAATACTTGGGAAGAGTTTTCTTGCACCTTCTTTAAGTTTTGGGGTAGGAGAAGGCCACTGGATCAAATACTTTTAGAATTTTATTCCCTGAAGAGACATGAGGGTGAGGCCTTATCTAGTTTTAACAGAAGATTCACAAGGTTTTATTATAACATGCTTAAGGAGGTCCAACCTCTTGAGAACGCTACTAAAATCTATTATGCTGCCACCTTTCCTCCTGAGCTGTCCCTGCTTCTTTTGGAAAGAAAATCAACCACTCTGTAGCATATGTTTATTGATTGTTTGGGGGTTGAGGAAAATCTTAAGATGTCAAAAATCTTATCAAGCCAGGGAAGCGGTGGTAAAATAAAAGTTACATCAAAATTGGTTGGGCCCTGCAAGCACAATGGGAGAGTCCCTGTCCCGCTAAATCCCTCTCCCGGTATACAGAAAGATGATTGGCCTGATACAGGAACATGTGGTCCTGCAGGCCTATTCTCTGAAGATTGTGACCTGTGCCACCTTAGGTCCATACAAGAATATTTTAAGAAGGAATTCCGTGTGCCTATGTATGATGAATATGAGGAAGAATACTTGCGGGCTGTAACTGAGAAGCTGGCCATTGAACCAGGACCTGGTAATGGAGAGGACCAAGATGCTATGCGAAGTCTGGAGGTTAAAGAAGAAAAGGGTGATAAAGGCACTGGAGGTGATAACCTACCCTTGTGTTATGCCTCTTTTGAATTAATACGACACATGATTAGAGCCTCTAAGCAAAAATAGAAAGAAGGGGAGATGGTGTAGTCCAGAAACCTGTATGTAAGTGGAGATGATAAAAAGAAACTGCCATGCAATCCCTCTCCAGAAACCGATACGTCGGGGGTTTGTAATCAGGTGTCAAGCCACGAAGAAGGATGCAGTAGTCCTCAAATAAATACATTTTTCGATGTTCCACCTTTAGGAGTACCTCCTCACATAGGAGGGATATGCCTACTCGGATCCGCTAGAGAAGCGGAGGACCTCCCTCTTGAGGCACATCAAGCTCTCATTGCAGAAATTTTGGGCGAAAAAGGGGATGTTTCATTGAGGAAAGATTATGTGGGACTTCTTCTACAATCTTCTAGGTTTCAGCTGGACAAATCACTAGAAGAAGGGAGTTCCGGACGGCTTTCCCGTGAGCAGAAGATAGAGTACATTGGAGGTTGCCATGTTTTCTATGACCCCATAGCAAGATACATGGAAGGGCTGGGTAAGGATGATGACTGGTCACATTACTACTTTAGAGAGCAATCTATTTGTCATTACCCTCTCCCATTATCTATTTCATTTCTGTCCATCAAGCATGAAAAAAGAACAAAACTATTGGGAAAAGCGCTTGATTGGCTTCATTGAAAATTTGATTTCACTTAATCGACCTTGTGCACTAAATTAGGTAGAGTAGGTACGAACAAATAATCTCAGCAATCATCGAGCATTTCCTTCATTTCTAGTTTTGTTTGTTTTCATTTTCAATTGCAAGCACAGGTTTTGTAGTCAGGAACATCGTTTGCGAGAGTGGCATGAATTCTATGAAGCAGTAGCTTAGAGCAGAATAGCGGCTTCGAAGAAAGATTGGGGACATCCCAATGGATTTGGAACTTGGTCTACAAAAGTTATTTGCTACCTCGCTAGGAAGATAGCATCCCTTATGGAGCCAGTTGTTAGCACTCCATTTGCAACAGTCGATTTATGGACCTGATAGAGTTCAAGGAAGGTTCCACTCCTTTGAGGATTATGTGAACACCCTTTAGGTTCTCAGAAGCCCATTCTCCATGTTTTAGAATCGTCAAATGATGAAGAGGGATCAATCTATGGTGGTAGACTCTTCAGAAGGTGAAGGCTCATGGCAGCATGAACGATATAGACATGCGTCATAACCCAATGATCCGAGATCACAAGGAAGAAGAGCAACGATTGATCGTAGTTTTGGCCGAAGATACGGGAGAACGGTCAAAGTTTGGCTTTTGATGAGTCTGTTAAAGAAAGAAAACATATTGAAGGCCGAGATAAAGACAAAGCCTGATCAACGTCCCGAAACAGTTTCACTCAGCAAACATGCTCGATGAAAGGAGTTTTTCCATATCATGAAACAGTTAAAGGCCAGAAAAGTTTGACGGCAGAGATGAAATCAGAAGCAGATTTACGGTCCCAACTAATTTCACAAACCAGACTTGTGCGGATAAAGTTGCGATTTCAAATCGCGAAAAGTGGTACCAACCGCGAATATCGATGGTCACAACAAAGAAGGGAATGGATCTACAGTCGAACTTCTTTTCTCAATACAAACTAGCACGGATAACGTCGTGGTCCTGGTTCACAAAGAGGTGGTAGGACCCACTCGGATCGATGGTTGCATGAAGAGGTCAATCCCGATCGACGAGTAATGCGTCATGATCCAAAGTTTCCCGTTGTGTCAAGAAAGGAGAGATTGGTGGCAGGAGTGAAGAAACATGGATGTTGGATGTGAAAGGTTCCCCAAACTCAAAGGGCTGAGGATGCCTCCAAGCTGCAGGTGTCACATCCAGTGCGGAGATGATAGGGGAAGGGAATTTCATATGTGTAATCCACCTCCCAGTAGATTGGTCGATTCCCCAATGCCATTTGTAGCATACAGCAGAGTCATACCACATAAAGACAGGCGACTTCTTTATGAGTTAACCTATGAAAGCAGGGGAAAATTAAAAACTTCCTTGCCGGTGTGCTCCCACACAGAAAGCCACATTCGAACACAGCAGAAACACACGCTTTGAACAGAGAAGGAGGTGTCATACTCATAATCCATAATAATGGCCTAGCACATCAAGCTGTCACTCAAGCTGAGTGTGCCCACCAGCTCCATAATGTTTGTTTATATTTGGAAAACATGGCAATAGTTCCACTCTCTATACTGTTAACGCATGATTGTGATTGGAAATAGTTTCTCAGGTTTGTTTCAGAGAATAATCTCAGCAGTGAAGTATTATAAATTCACTCCCGATAGGGGGGAAAAGAGTTAGCTGGAGGGTTTGGAAACCTTCAAGGGCTGAGGTTCTTTATTGTAAAATAAGATCCGGTTCCTGTGTTATGATTAAAATTGTAGAGGAAGATTTGTTTCTTAAGATGAAGATTCATGTGTCGTTGCTTCTTTCAATAAGTATTTTCTTCACGTGAAATGTGCATCCTGTCTTCATTCCAGTTCGTTGATTTCTTTCATGTCTGTAACAGAGTGTATAACAGTTTGCAAGTCATACATGCTATGCTTCACCTATTGTTTCAGAAATTTATCAAGTTTTCTTCTAAAGTCGTGTGGAATTCATCTTGCCGGTGCTCCGCGCGATGGGCTATTTTCTCTCGTCCCCTAACCACCAGCTAAATATCTATTGATTGCAAGATCAATGGCTATCTTTCCTTTGTTTGCAACCCCACACCATTCTTTTCCTCATGCAAATGTTCACTACTCAAGTTTTTCGACTCTATTGCTAATGGTCCCTTGCCCTGATAATCCCACATGCATCTCACGTTACTCCAATTTGTCCTATTTCAGGAGTCTGGCCTCCTGACCATCCTTGATCGAATATTTTACGTGGAGTAAATATGAATACAAGCGAGAGATCCCTCTCTGACTATGCAAGGCTAGAGGCGTAGTCTAAAGTGGTTCTGCTGTTACCCGGGAGCGGGCCTTCCCTCAGCCTTCGAGCTCAATCCCAGTGCTAAGAAACTGGCATCGTTGCCGAGGACGAAATTGAAGACCTTCCCTAGGAAAAACAACATGGTTTTAGATCTGGATGTTGATGGTGAACAATGATCAGACATCAAGAAGGTTGAGCACTTTTCACCTAGCGACTCCACTCTTGAAGGGTTCAGACTTCAGCGACTCCGCTAGTGGTACGACCCAGAAATCGAATGATCAGAAAAAGATAGGCATGCTTCATCCATAAAATGAACCCCTTGTGAGGCTCAAGAATTCACATTGAAAGGATAAGATGCTCGAGTCTACGTTTCCTCCAACAATCTTTGTCTTATCTTGTAGGTATGTTCTTATCCCTCCCTAGATTCATGAAAATATCCTTCTATGGCTCATTTCATTCTGAACAGAGCTATGAATACATTCCTTTTTATCCTTATTTATGAGTCGAAAGCATTGTGTCATCTTGTACATCTGATTTCGACCTAGATTTTTCTCTAGAGGCCCATGATGTCAAAGATCACCCCTGTGAAATTCATGAAACCTTGGACAATAGCATAACTATTGCTCCTAACCTGGTCTCTCCCATTTCTCTAAGCCAGTACAAGCCGCTACAACTACCTCCCATCCTTTATGATTTTCCCCCAAAATATTACAAATACTTCCCCAAATTGGATAGAGAACCCAAAGGCTTCACCCCTAAGAAACATTTACAAGCCTTTGAACATGTCTCTGACCTTTTTGAGATAGAGCATGATGGTTTCTGGATGAGGGATTTCACCTAGTCATTGCAAGGAGATGCTAAAGAATGGTTCAAGCACTTGCATCCTAAGTGCATCAATACTTGGGCAGAGTTTTCTTGCACCTTCTTTAATTTTTGGGGTAGGAGAAGGCCACTAGATCAAATACTTTCAAAATTTTATTCCCTAAAGAGACATGAGGGTGAGGCCTTATCTAGTTTTAACAGAAGATTCGCAAGATTTTATTATAACATGCCTAAGGAGGTCCAACCTCTTGAGAACACTTCTAAAATCTATTATGCAGCCACCTTTCCTCCTGAGCCATGCCTGCTTCTTTTGGAAAGAAAATCAACCACTCTGCAGCATATGTTTACTGATTGTTTAGAGGTTGAGGAAAACCTTAAGATGTCAAAAAATCTTATGAAGCCAGGGCAGTAGTGGTGAAATAAAAGATACATCAAAATTGGTTGGGCCCTACAAGCAGAATCGGAGAGTCCCGGTCAAGCTAAAGCCCTCTCCCGGTATACAGAAAGCTGACTGGACCGATACAGGAACATGTGGTCCTGCATGGCTATTCTCTGAATATTACGACCTGCGTCACCCCAGGTCCATAAAAGATGATTTTAAGAAGGAATTTAGTGCGCCTGTGTACAATGAATATGAGGAAGAATACCTACGGGCTGTACCTGAGAAGCTAGCCATTGAACCAGGACCTGCTAATGGAAAGGACCAAGATGCTATGCAAAGTCAGGAGGTTAAAGAAAACAAAGGGTGATAAAGGCACTGAAGGTGATAAACTACCCTTGTGTTATGCCTCTTTTGAATTAATATGATGCATGATTAGAGCCTCTAAGAAAAAATAGAAAGAATGGAGATGGTGCAGTCCAGAAACCTGTATGCAAGTGGAGATGATAAAAATAAACTGCCATGCAATCCCTCTCTAGCTACTAATACATCAGGGGTTTGTGATCAGGTGTCCAGCAATGAAGAAGGATGCAGCAGTCCTCAAATAAATAAATTTTTCGATGTTCCACCTTCAGTAGTACCACCTCACACAGGAGGGATATGCCTACTAGGTTCTGCTAGAGAAGTGGAGGACCTCCCTCTTGAGGCAAATCAAGCTTTCGTTGCAGAAATTTTCGGCAAAAAAGTGGATGTTTGATTGAGGAAATATTTTGTGGGCCCTCTTCTACAATCTTCTGGGTTTCAGCCGGACAAATCACTAGAAGAAGGGAGTTCCGGACGGCTTTCCCGTGTGCAGAAGATAGAGTACATTGGAGGTTGCCATGTTTTCTATGACCCCATAGCAAGATACATGGAAGGGCCGGGTAAGGATGATAACTGGTCACATTACTGATTTAGAGAGAAATCTATTTGTCATTACCCTCTTCCATTATCTATTTCATTTCTGTCCATCAAGCATGAAAAAAGAACAAAACTATTCGGCAAGTTGCTTGATTGGCTTCATTGGAAATCTGATTTCACTTAATCAAACTTGTGCACTAAATTAGGTAGAGTAGGTAGGAACAAATAATCTTGACAATCATCAATTGTTTCCTTCATTTATAGTTTTGTTTGTTTTCATTTTCAATTGCAAGCACAAGTTTTGTAGTCAGGAACGTCGTTTACAAGAGTGGCATGAATTCGCTAAAGCAGTAGCTTAGAGCAGAATGGCGGCTTCAAAGAAAGATTGGGGATAGCCCAATGGATTTGACACTTGGTCTACGGGGGTTCTTTGCTACCTCGCTGGGAGGATAGCATCCCTCGTGGAGCCAGTTGTTAGCACTTCATTTGCAACAGTCGATTTATGGACCTGATAGAGTTCAAGGAAGGTTCCACTCCTTTCAAGATTATGTGAACACCCTTTAGGTTCTCAGAAGCACATTTTCCATGTTTTAGAACCGCCAAATGATGAAGAGGGATCAACTTACAGTGGTAGACTCCTCAGAAGGTGAAGGCTCACGACAGCATGAACGATAGAGACATGCATCATAACCTAGCGATCCAAGCTCACAAGGAAGAATAGAAACAATAGATTGTAGTTTTGGCCCAAGACACAGGAGAATGGTCAAAGTTTGACTTTTGCTGAGTCCACTAAAGTGAGCAAACATATTGAAGGCTGAGATCAAGACAAATCCCGATCAACGGCCCGAAACAATTTCGCTGAGCAAACATGCTCGATGAAAGGAGCTTTTCCAAATCGCAAAACGGTTAAAGGCCAGAAAATTTTGATGGCGGAGATGAAATCAGAAGTATATCTATGGTCCCAACCGATTTCGCAAACCAGACTTGTGCGGATAAAGTCATGATTTCAAATTGCGAAAAGTGGTACTGGCCGTGAATATCGACGGTCACGATAAAGAAGGGAATGGATCTATGGTCGAGGTTCTTTTCGCAATACAAACTAGCACAGATAGAGTCATGTTCTCAGTTCACAAAGAGGTGGTAGGACCCACTGGGATCAACGGTTGCATGAAGAGGTCGATCCCGATCGACGGGTAAGAACACGTCATGATCCATAGTTTCCCGTTGTGCCAAGAAAGGAGAGATTGGCGGCAAGAGTGAAGAAACATGGATGGTGGATGTGAAAGGCTCCCCCAAATTGGAGGGCTGAGGAGGCCTCCAGGCTGTAGGTGTCGCATCCATTGCGAAGATGACAGGGGAAGGGACGTTCATATGTGTAATCCACCTCCTGGCAGATTGACCGATTTCCCGATGCCATTTGTAGCGTATAGCAGAGTTGTACTGCATAAAGAAAGGCAGCTTCGGTGCAAGTTAACCTATGAAAGCAGGGGAAAGTTACAAACCACCTTACCAGTGTGCACCCACGTAGAAAGCCATATTTGAACACGGAGGAAACACATGCTTCGGATAGAGAAGGAGCCGTCATACTCATAATCCATAATAAAGGTCAAGCATGTCAAGCTGTCACTCAGACCGAGTGCGCCCACCATATCCATAATGTTTGTTTATATTTGTAAAACGTGGCAATAGTTCCACTTTCTATACTATTAATTCATGATTGTGACTAGAAATAGTTTCTTAGGTTTGTTTCAGAGAATAATCCCAGCACTGAAGTATTATAAATGCACTCCTGATAGGGGGAAAAAGAGTTGGCTAGAGGGTTGGGAAACCTTCAAGGGCTGAGGTTCTCTGTTGTAAAACAAGATCTGGTTCCTGTGTTATGAATAAAATTACAGAGGAAGAGTTGTTGCTTAAGACGAAGATTCATGTGTCATTGCTTCTTTCAATAAGTATTTTCTTTACATGAAATGTGCATCCTATCTTCATTCCAGTTCGTTGATTTATTTCATGTCTATAACTGAGTGTATAACCTTTTGGAATTCACACATGCTATGCTCTGCCTATTGTTTCATACATTTATCAAATTTTCTTCTAAATTCGCGTGGAATTCATCTTGCTGGTGCTCCGCACGATGGGCTGTTCTCTCTTGTCCCCTAACCACCAGCTAAATATCTCCTGATTGCGAGATCGACGGCTATCTTGCCTCTGTTTGCAACCCCATGCCATTCTTTTCCTCATGCAAATGTTCCCTACTCATGTTTTTTGACTCCATTGCCAATGGTCACTTGCCCTGATAATCCCACCTGCATCTCATGTTACTCCACTTTGTCTTATTTCAGGAGTCTGGCCTCCTTACCATCCTTGATTGAATATCTTACGTGGATTAAATATGAAGACAAGCAAGAGATCCCTCTTTGAATGTGCAAGGACGGAGGCGCAGTCTAAAGTGGTTCTGTTGTTACCGGGGAGCGGTCCTTTCCTCAGCCTTCGGGCTCAATCCCGGTGCTAACACTCTTCATCAAATAAACCTGCCAACATCTTCCGAATCCATACTGCTTCACTACAAGCTGAACAAGCAGCAATCTATTATGCTTATGCTGTGCTAAGTGCAATATTGGTCTGCTTTTTACTCAACCAAGATATCATTCCTAATCCCAAACTAAAAGATCCACTTGAAGTACTCTTTCTATCTTTAACACTTCCTTCCCAATCTAAGTCTGTGAACCTATGTAAATTGATCTCACTATATGAGGTATATCTAAGTCCACAATCTAAAGTTCCTTTTAGATAACTCATCACATGTTTTGCTCCTATCAGGTGAATGTGCTTGGGATTCACCATGTACTGACTTAGTGTGTTCACAACAAAAAAAATATCAGGTCTTGTATTGGTTAAGTACATCAGTGAACCAATAATATTTATGTATACATTAGCATCTATAAATTCCGATGTATCATCATTTAGTAACTTCAAGTTTGTGGTCATTGGAGTGGTCATATTCTTACAATATAGCATTCCAAACCTATTCAGAATTTCAACTTTATATTTTCCTTGGTTTAGGAAAATCTCATCCGGGGATTGCCAAAATTCAAGACCTAGAAAGTAGTGCATCATTCCAAGGTCTTTCATCTCAAACTCTGCAGCCAAATTCTTCTTGCATTCAATGATGAGTTTATGTTCTCCTGTTATGAATAAGTCATCCACATATAAAAGTAGAATCATAAGCCCATCATTCTCAACCTTATAGTAAAGGTTGGAATCTGCCTTGATTTTGATAAAACCTAAACTCATCAGGAAACCATCTATTCCTTTGTACCATGCTCTAGGTTCTTGTTTTATCCCATACAATGATTTCTTAAGTCTACATACATAAGCTTCTCGATCATCAGTCTCAAAACCTTACAGTTGTTCAATATACACTTCTTCTATTAGGCAATTTAGAAAAGTTGTCTTCACAACAATTTGGCGTAACTTACATTTATTCTTGGCTCCCAAGGCAATGACTGTTCTGATTGAAGTGTACCTATCTATTGGAGCAAAGGTCTCTTCATAGTCAATTCCTTCCTTTTGGGAGAACCCTCTTTCTACGAATCTTGCCTTGTATTTTTCTATACTACCAACTGCGGAATGTTTTGTTTTGAAGATCCATTTTGAGGATACCACTGATTTTTCTTTTGGTATTGAGACTAATATTTCACACACATCATTCTTTATTATGGATTGGTATTCCTCGACCATTGCATCAACCCATTCTTTCTGTTTTGTTGCATCTTCAAAACAAGTTGGTTCTTTATCAACTAGATCACTCATCAAGGCCATATAACTGGGATATGACTTTGGATTCTTTATTTCTCTAGTGGTTCCTTTTGGGACACCAAGTATTTTTGCTTAGTCAATTACATCATGAGCCTAGGAAGGATTTCTCTTTCGAGAAATTATTTCATTGGGAACTTCTCTAGGCAACCGAGGTTATGTCATGTCACGATCCTTAGGTATCTGACTTTCTTCTTCATTCCAATTGGTTTAGGATTATCTGTAGCTTTTATAGTTTCATGTTCCTCTTTATCTTCTCTATATTTCTTTGACTTTTGAAAAATTGAGTCTTCGTCAAATATTACACCTCTGCTAAGCTCAATCTGTTGGTATCCTAGGATATAGATCTGATAGGCTTTTGACTGTTCACTATATCCCACAAACAATCCCTTCTTTCCTGAAGGTTCTATCTTTGTTCTTTTCTCCTTGGGAATATGAATATTCACAGGGAAACCAAATATCTTTAGGTGACTTACCTCTGAATTTTCTCCGGAGAACATTTCTTCTGAAGTCTTGTTCCCAAGGGCATTGTGGGACATTTTGTTCTGTACATATACTAATTTTCTAGCTTATTTTTCCCACAGGTACATTGGTAGATCTTGATCATGTATCATGTATTTTACTGCTTCCATGATAGATCTATTATTTCTTTCTTCCACACCATTTTGTTGAGGATTGTATGGAATGGTGAGCTCCCTCTTAATCCCAGCTTCCTTACAGAACTCATTGAATTCATTTGATGTGAACTCTCCTCCATTATTTGATAAATATTTATTTTACTCTAAGAGATGTTTTCTATTAGGGACTTAAACTCTTTAAACCTTTCAAACACTTCATCCCTCTTTTTCAAAAAATATATCCAAGTCTTGCGTGAGTAGTTATCAATAAAAGAAGCATAGTAAACATACCCGCTTAATGAATTTGTTTGCATTAGCCCGCATATATCCGAATGGATGATATCTAAGATCCCCTTTTCTTTGTTGTCACTCATTGGATAGGGATTTTTAGTATTATTTCCTTGTGCACATATTTTGCATACACCTTCATGTTCTATCTGAGTTTCTAGTAGACCAGTCACAACCTTTCTTACTATTGGAAGAGTTTTGTGATGAACGTGAGCAAGTCTTCTATGCCAAAGCTCATATGGATTTATTGTACTTGTTACAAAAGCCAAATCTACATGTCCCTTCAATTTATAGAGTCCTCCTTCTTCAATTCCAATTTCTATTGCATCATTTATGGTCTTTCCTTTTGACCACATGAGAAATTTTCCATCTATGAATGCAACTCTAAATCCTCTCTTGTCCAAGGCTGAAATAGACAAGAGGTTCTTCTTTAGTCCAGGGACATATAGGACATCCTTCATCTTCATGGATTTTCCAGAATCCAACTTATAGAATCCTTCTCCCATTCCTTTAATGTGGATACTGAGAGTCATCTCCAAGCATTACTCTATGAGGTGAATCTTTTTGTACAAGGCATGATAGTGAGTCCTTGTAACCTATCATGTGTTTGGATGCACTGTTGTCTATTAACCGAGTGTCATTTCCTGGTGAGACTGATCCTGTTAGGGAAGAAATCAGTACATATTCTTCACTAGATTCTTCATCTTTATTTTCTTCTTCTACTACTTCTTGATCACTATCTTCAGCAGCATAAGCTTGGAACCTTCTCATCTTTTTGACTCTTTCTGCTTTCATGGGACAGTTGATGGCAATGTGTCCCATCTTATGACAGGTGAAGCACTCATAATTTGAGAAGTATTTCTTGGGTCTTTTGAACCCTTGAGCATTAAAAGGATGATCATAACTCTTTCTTTTGTGTTTGCCTTTGGCATGGGCTGTCAAGGCTTGATATTCATTTTCATTTAGCTTCACTTCTCTGGCTAATATTCTTTCTTCTTCTTGAACATATTCTTCCCATATATTTCTAAATTTGGTTAGCTTTCTTCTTGAGCATATTCCTCAGATAAAAGCTTCCCAATCTCTTGGGAGACCATTTAGAGTGGTCATCACAATTTCTGCTTCTTCCATTGTATCACCAATGGATTCTAGATGATCTTTAACTTGAGCCACTGTTGAGAAGTAAGATTGCATAGTCTCTGACTTTTGAGTCTTCACACTTTTGAGGTGATTCCTCAAAGTCATCTTCCTATTGATATTTCTCCCTTCAAATAAACTGGAGAGGGCATCAAACATTTCTTTTGGAGTTTCTCTTGATGATACTTGAGTAATTAAGTTATCCTTGATGGATTCAGCTATGATCCTTTTGGCTATGATCATATCCTTCTTATGCTTGGATTTAGCTTCCTCCTCTTCTGGTTCTTTCACTTCCTCCTTCACAAATTTGTCTAGATCATTCTCATGTAGTATAAGCATGATCCTATACTTCCATGCTCTGAATTTTTCATCTCCTTAAATATTTTCATTTAGCTTGGTGTTCTTAGTCATCTTCAACAAAATGAAAACTTCAAATGGAACAAGGAGGAAGAGTACTTACTTGAAGAAAATAGTTTCTGGCTCACCTCCTTATGTAAGACCTAGGTTTTGATGTAGAAACCCTAAATTCTCAACTGGAAACTCTAAGATGGGCCCTCTTAAGGCGAGGTAGACTGTATCTTCCTTTTTCTAAGATTGATGATGAAACCCTAGGAAGACTGAAACCCTAGTTTGTCCCAACATCAGTAATAGGTTCAAAATTGAAAATTATTGGAATTCAATTCTGTCACCACAAAAAGATGTGTCCTTCAAAGGTGAGTTGGATGAGCCCTCTTTTATGGTTGAACTATCAGGGGGATTTGTTAAAAACAACAAACCCTAGATGTGCAGTGTCTCTTTTTAGGGTGGCTTTGATACCATGCTAAATTCTTTATAATTGCTTAGATGATATCTTAAAACAATTTGCTGCTAGAAGATCACTGAAAGAACAACATGCACAAAAACATAAGAACATAAGAACACAGATATTTTCCTCTGGGAAACCACAAGGGAGAAAACCCCACAAAAATTCCTTAGTATAGAACTCAACCAGTACAGTGTAAATCCAAACAACAACAACTTCCCTCTTCTTGGTGCACTACTACTTCTCTCTCTTTCTAAAACCAGCTTGAGTGAGTGAGTAAAAATGAAAAGGAGCACCCTCCTATTTATACTCTTCTGTTGACATGACCTCTAACTTGGTGGGGCCAACTTCACTAGCTGTCTGGGCCTACATGTCCAACTGGACATTGCAAATAGAATTTATCATATTGACACTTGGGTACTAATGACCCGACTTACATTCATAGGTTTAAATTGCATCCTTCAACGACTCTAACAAGACCAAACTCATCTCCAATAGGAGGAACACAATACAACTGGAATATCTTCTGAAGTTACATTATTTTAACACACACTTGCAATGGCAATTGCTGCTTAGCTTTGAATTCACTTCACAACTAGTTTTTCTTAATGTTATTTTCACATGTTTACAACATCAAGATGTAGTGTCATCCGTGCCAAACTTTAGTGGTGTTGTTTATGCTTCGGTCAATGTTGCATCTACAATATGGATAAGTCACACTCACGTACGTCTACTTAGATATTTGTAATTGTAGAGTTCATTTGTATTGTTTATGGACATGCATTATGTCTAACTATTTTATAATTTGGTGAATGTAGCCACACACTAGTCCATTAGTGCACACAACTGAGGTTGTTTTTCAACCTATGGCTCCTCTTACTACTAAAGAGTCCTAGACTCTTCCCCTAGAAATGGCTTTTTCGGTGAGATATTCATTGTTTACATAATTGTTTAGTACTTTCTCATTCATGTACATGTTGATAATTCTTGAGATAATTAACATATTTTTTTTATTCGCAGAGAATCATTGCAAAGAGACTCTCTAGAAGGAGGAGGACACCATAGGTGCCTACACCCCTGACGGATGCAGTGAGTCTTTGTTTTATGTACAATTGAGTCATATTTTAAATTTTCAAACTTTGTTATTGTTGAACAGTACTAGTTCAGTTACCTAATCAAGAAATATATATAAAAAATATTTCATATCAAGGCTCTTGGGATCTTCATGGTTCAGTCTTTTAAGTGTGATTATACACGTGTGGCCAAGAATGTTTCTATGTGTAATGTTCCCAACTTTTTATAGATTTTACAATTGCATTCCAAGATATCAGTTCTAAATTTGAGAACAATGCACCTTACGCACATAACAACCTAACAAAATTTTAAAGGATGCATGAAGTTGACACACCTAAGTGATGCACCTGTGTGGTCTACATAAATAAAATTAGTGTTTCGAATGATGTCTTTCATCTAACGAATACATGGGATTCACATCAAACCTAAATGTATATGAGTATTATAAGATTGACTCAAAATAATGGTTATGACTATATCCTACACATTATGTATATCCTGCACATTATTTTATCATTTTTTTGATGTACATGGCATTTTATCAATGACCTCGAGGAACAACTTTGGAAGAGACAAAAATTATGTGTGATTTTATTATAGTTTAAACCAATTAGAGAAGTACTATTTTGAATCTTGTTTTATAATTTTTTCTTTATGGAGTATTATTCGAAATATTCGTAGTGTGAAGATATATATATTTTGTAATAATGTCATAATATTTTGGCCACTTGTTTCTAAACATTAACATGTTCCATTACATGGTTACTGACGTAATGGCATTATCTCCTCCTGCATTTCATCGTACAAATGCTCACATCTCTTCGATGACCAAGCTAAATTAATATGGGGAAAAACCTTATTTTGAATTTCTAGTCTCATAAAAGATATTCAAGATCCTAAGATCAATTCACCCCCACATAGAGATTGACAACTCCTTTCACCTTGATTAAAACAGAAACAAAGAATATTTCTTTCTTGACAATGATGGGAAATAAGTCAAGTTCAACACCTCACAATAGGTAATATAATTCTCAATAGATACACATGGAATAATAGTTTGCAACAAGTATTTTTTCAAGAGGGGAATATCTACAATCACCTTCAAGCTGACCTCTATGTGCAAAAAGTTCAAATTCACTAACTGAGCAAAACCCTAGTTTCCAAAATTGACAAAAAAATGATCACTTTTCCATAGACCGAGAGTATAGGGCCACCCTAGCATTATCTCAATGTCCAAAATCCAACAGATCTGACAGTTCGTCGATCCGAGCAATGAACATCATTCTATCGCATGTCGAATCCCACCTCCTACAAGATTTCAGGGACACCTATTGAATCCATGCCCGAGGCATATAATGGAAACTGTGGATCAAAACGGGCTTTTGGTGGGTCATGCAAGCATGTTTAGGAATTTTCCATGTGGGAATTCTAGCCACACATTCACGGTCAAGGAATTTTCAAAGATGACTACTATGTGCAAAAATTGGACATTCACTTACTGAGCCAAACCCTAGTTTCCAAAAATGACCAAAAAAATAATCCCTTGTCCATGGACCTAGAGTAGAGGGCCACCAGTAGAAATATCCTAATGTCCTGAATCCAACGTATTTGATGGCTTGTCAATCTGAGCAACGACCATCACTTTATTGCACGTTCATGAATCCCACCTCCTACAGGCTTTCAGGGACACCTGTTGAATCCCTACCCAGGGCATAGAATAGAAACCATGCATCAAAGCAGGCTTCATGTCGATCATGCAAGCATGTTTAGGAAAGTTCCATGTGGGAATTCTAGCCACACATTCACGATCGAGGAATTTGAAAAGCTGACCGCTATGTGCAAAAATTGGACATTCACTTACTGATCAAAAACCTAGTTTCCAAAATTGACTGAAAGAATGATCACTTGTTCATGGACCCAAAATAGAGAGCCACCCCTAGAACTATCCTGATGTCCTAAATTCAACAGAGTTGATGGCTTGTCGATCCAAGAAATGACCATCATTTTATCGCACGTTGAATTCCACCTCCTATAGGTATTTAGGGACACCTGTTGAATCCCTACTATGGGCATAGAATGGAAACCGTGCATCAAAATGGGATTTTGGTAGGTCATGCAAGTGTGTTTAGGCACGTTCCATGTGGGAATGCTAGACACACATTCATAGTCGAGCAATATGCGAAGCTAACCCTCGTGTGCAAAAATTTGACATTTTCTTACTGAGAAAAATCCTAGTTTCCAAAATTGAGAAAAAAATTATCCCTTGTCCATGGAACCAAATTAGAGGGCCTCTCATATCACTATCTCGATGTCCTAAATCCAACGAATTTGACAGTTCATCGATCCGAGCAATGAACATCATTCTATCGCACGTTGAATCCCACCTCTTGTAGGCTTTCAAAAAAATCCCTACCCAGGGCATAGAATGGAAACTATGCATCAAAATGGGATTTTGATGGGTCATGAAAGCATGTTTAGGTAGTTTCCATGTGGGAATGCTAGCCACACATTGAGGGTTGAGGAATTTCCAAAGCTGACCCCTATGTGCAAAAATTGGACATTCACTTATTGAGCAAAACCATAGTTTCCAAAATTGACTGAACGAATGATCCCTTGTCCATGGACCCAGAGTAGAGGGACACCCCTAGAACTATCCCAGTGTTCTAAATCCAACGGAGTTGATGGCTTGTCGATCCAAGAAATGACCATCATTTTATCGCACATTGAATCCCACCTCCTATAGGCTTTCAGTGACACCTGTTGAATGCCTACTTCAGGCATAGAATGGAAACCATGCATCAAAATGGGCCTCTGGTAGGTCATGAAAGCATGTTTAGGCATGTTCCATTTGGTTACACTAGCCACATGTTCACGGTCAAGAAATATGAAAAGTTGACCCCCGTGTGCAATGATTTGACATTCCCTTATTGAGCAAAATCCTAGTTTCCAAAATTGACCAAAAAAATGATACCTTTTCCACGGAACCATATTAGAGGGCCTCCTGTATCACTATCTCGATGTCCTGAATCCAACAGAGCTGACATTTTGTCAATCCAAGCAACGGACATCATTCTATCGCACGTTGAATCCCACCTCCTACACGCTTTCAGGAACACCTATTGAATCCCTACCCGGGGCATAGAATGGAAACCATACATTAAAATAGGATTCTAGTGGGTCATGAAAGTGTTTTTAGGAAGGTTGCATGTGAGAATTATAGCCACACATTCACGGTCAAGGAATTTGCAAAGATGACGCCGATGTGCAAAAATTAGACATTCACTTACTGAGCAAAACCCTATTTTCCAAAATTAACCAAAAGAATGATCCCTTGTATATGGAACAAGAGTAGAGGGCCACACCTAGCACTATCTTGATTTCCTAAATCCAATGGATTCAACAACTTTTCGATCTAAGCAACGACCATCATTTTGTTGCATGTTGAATACCACCTCCTAAAGGCTTTCAGGGACACCTGTTGAATCCCTACTCTGGGCATAGAATGGAAACAGTGCATCAAAATAAGCTTCTGGTAGGTCATGAAAGTGTGTTTAGGCATGTTCCATGTGGTAATGCTAGCCACATGTTCACAGTTGATAAATATGTGAATTTGACCCCGTGTTCAAAACTTTGACATTCCCTTACTGAGAAAAACCCTAGTTTCCAAAATTGAGCCAAAAAATGATCCTTTGTCCATGGAACCATAGTAGAGGGCCACCCTAGCACTATCTTGATGTCCTAAATCCAACAGAGTCGACTGTTTGTTTATCCGAGAAATGACCATCATTATATCGCACATTGAATCCCACCTCCTACAGGCTTTCAAGGACACTTGTTCAAACCCTAACCGGGGCATAAAATGGAAACCGTGCATCAAAACAAGGTTTTGTTGGGTCATGCAATCATGTTTAGGTAGAGTCCATGTGGAAACTCTAGCCACATGTTCACGGTCGAGCAATATGCGAAGTTGACCCCCAAACTATGGTTTCTATGGTTTAGAATGCAAAATATGGTTTACGGTGCAAACTTGAGTAAATAGGATTGGCTATAGGTTTTGTAAGCTAGGATTGGAAATGGTTATTAGTCTAGGATTACCACTCCTCAATGTCATGGCTCCCGTGGAGAAACAAATTATCGTAGTCAAGGAGATAATTATCGGATTCAAGGAGATGTCCTTATAGGATCAACTTCGAGATTGAAGGAAAATGCAATAGACATATCCCAGATAGAGTGGTAGGTATGGTATTGGGTTATAAGGCATGAGTCATGTAAGTATCAATATAATACAACAAATCCATGATGAAGCTTAGATGCAAGTTATCAAGTTGTAGAAGTCTATTGAATTTATCAATCTATCAAGTGCTCAATCTATCAACCTATAAATAATCAATGAGACCATGAAACCAAAATATCTGACTACCACATACCTGAATACCTACCTGTAGTCATTCAAATAGACCATCGGGATCACATTTAATAGAAATGGTATCATTTATCTTGTCATGCTTGGAGTAAGGAAACAAGTATTGTGACTTTGATGAGTTCTTGTTTGGCATTGTTTGCAGCTAGAGGTTTGTGCCAATAACTAAGTTTTTATAATGGTATACAATTTGACTTGGTCTATAATCTTCAAATGCATAACCTTTTTTCTTTCATGCGTGGGAAACCTGTGTCAAATATTCTCCTTTGATAACCATTGACCCAATTGGAAAATCATTGCCCTCTGAGTCGCTTAATGAGACAATCAGGGCCTGCTTCCCATCCAAGCAACGTGCCAACCATTAGTCACTGTGCCATTCATTGTATCTCTAGGAAACCGCTATATATATGTTCCATGCATAAAATAAAGTGCACACCCAGGATTCAGCTAACTATTCTCGTCAAACATTTCAAAGATATCAACATAATAGTCGAACGTGGTTGTATGAGATTTGAAATGTGGTCGTAGTCATGTGAAATACTCGACTGGCCCTCCTCCAACTGGGATAATTATGTAGTTATTTTTTGACCAATGGAGAGTGATACACAATCCTAGATGTCAACCCAATCTGTGGATTCATAGTTCTCCCATTCACCATTGCTACATGAATAACAAAAACAAGATAGTTTCCTTGTCCACATTTCAACTATAGCACTGTCTGATGTCCTAACTGAATGGAATGCATGAGTTCCTTGGATGGTCTTGCACTCATATAGGTGTGATCAATATACATCGACCACCTCCCAAAAATATCTATGTACATGTGCTTTTTAAGATGATTGGTCTTCTTGCCTTCTAGCTCCATGCCACATCATTGAAGAACACCATGCAATAATGGTCTTTGCATCTCGGATGAGCGAAATAGTTGTGAATTTAATCTCTTGCCTACGTAATGTAGTCTTGATGCATGCACCTGCTCCATCATGTTCGCCTTTTCCATGTCCCATCTTAAAATAGTTCCAAATATGTGGCACCTTGTGCCTCTTGTGGATAATACACAACCATTGGAAGACACGGGAATTTTTGAATTTCCTTGCACAACCAACAAACCAAATCCAATGTTGTTCCATCTGTATATTGTTATGCTCCAAGTGTTTGTAGAACAATTGAAAGTTGTGTTGTACAAAATTCAAGTCATGACACCTTTCATCACTTATGTAAAAGTGACACTCCTTCAATATAACCCTTTTCTCTTCATTACTATCTGCCCCGTGTCTATAGGTGATATGGACCATTATAATGACATGGTCTGAGTGATAATATTGACTCGAAATCTCATTCTGTGGTTGAACAGTGTAGTTTTACACAAAATTGACCACTCATAATATATTTCCAATAGGAAATGTATCCCTGCATGCTCTAAACTGCTCATCTTGCCAACAAGCCACATGTACATGCTTTACATCTTGTTGTGTCTTTTCAAATAATTCCTCCATGAAGTTGCATACCAGTACCTGGTAGATCAACAATAAATATGTACAGATCAATAGGTTGTTACATATATGAAGTAGAAATAGATGAAGGAAAAAATACTAGTAAGGAATTCGTTACTAACCTGAGAGGTGATGAATTGTATTTTTTTTCTTTCATTCCCTCCACTGATATCATACGTGACATATTTGAATGACTGCAAGTTCACTTCATGTCTCCCAAGTTCATTCTCATCGGTGACATGTATGCATTTGTCCAAGAATGCAAATCCACCACACCCTAAGCATGTCCCATCTACGCAAGGCCTTTGATAAAATGTGCAACCTTCTATCCTTCTACATAAGATGCTATGGATAAACTCTCTAGATGATGTTGGTGGCAATGTAGTTGAGCATTCCTACACAAGAGTGTTATGCAAAACATGTAATATATGTATCTATGTGTCATAATAATAACCATACTCAATGTGATATCGATAACAACATGTGTTACGAGTTGTGTTTATTTTAACATACCATGGGTTGCATTTCTCAAAGGATCTTTGGCCCAAGTTAAGTTCATTATGTTCATTCCTAAATCTCTCATATAATTATGTTTGTGTCATGTCAAGAAAATTTTTAATGTGGGGCTCACAATCCCTTGAACCCATTCTCAATTTTAGTACATCTTTTCGGTTGGATGAAGGTCTATTATTGTCACACCAAAACTCTTGCACCAGTCCCTTTAGCACATTAATGAGCTTCATATTGGAGCATGGAAACCTGCCAACGGAGGACCAAACATCTGTTTCACCAGAGTCAAGTTGTTCTCTTGTAGAACAATACCTACATAGTTCTTTGATATCCAATCCTACAAGTTTGGATGTAGTCTTAAGAAGGTGAAGGGCCCTGGTGCTTTTGTTCACGATTGATTGTGACAACATACGACAAGTTGCATTGCAATCCTTTGAACGAGATTTCTTTCCAATAGTACTAAATGCATCTACCAAACTTTTGACAACATGAGAACTTGGTTCATAACTATTTATCATCTTTATCCTTAAGCTTTTCCTAACAACAGTCATAGACATAGATTTTAACAACAATATAAATAATCTACATTTATCTCCATCACATTTAGAATCAAAATAGTTGACAAGTATCTTTTGATCTTTATATGCAATACCGTGTTTAGACAACGTACCTTCAAGCAAACCAATGAGACTTTCATCAATCTGTATACGTTTTGGAGTTCTTCGGTGTGAAGTTGCTAATGGAGGTAGGGAGGTTGGAACTGCAACCTGTACCATATCACTCGGTTGGTCTAGCGTTTGAACATGATATTGATTTACTTCCTTGTCTTCCTGACAATTGGATGGTGGCAATTGGAAATCCTCTTGGGTGTTCTGAAAAACATTGTCTTCTTCGAGCATATGTTCGACATTCAATGTCTCTCTAACTTCGTCACTTGTATACCCACATTCAATTAAATCTACAAAGGTTTCAGGTGGCCTTGATGTGCACCTATGTTTTACTCCTTGATCAGTGCCATTCAATGCTCGTTCTTCTACTGATATGGAGACTAAAGTCCCCTCAAGTGAATGCTTTTGTATTTCTTGATGTGGATTGGTAGGAAGAATTGTGACATCCTCAACAACCAGAATTGGTTGAGTGTCCATAGAGAATCTTCAATTGGTCATGTCATTTCTTTTCTTCTCTCTAATTTCATCAAGGATTTCATTGGGTATCCTCTTCCTTGTTGATTTTCTTGCTCGATTGTGTGAGTTTCCCATCGCCACAATGATCAATGATATATATGGTTTCCTTTTATACCTACTCAATGGTACTCTTCAATGGGATACTACCTAAGCTTAGTTTCTTTCTTGCTTAATTGTGTCTAGATACTCAAGTTAGGGGGGATATTGGGAAGAATGTTTCCTTTGCTAGCTCCTCAATTGCAAGAAAAAAAAATGGTACAGATGCCCTATGGTGCTCCTCAATGGGAAATTCCCCAATATTGGTTTGTTTCTTGCTCAATTGTGTCTACATACTTGTTGTAATCTCATAGATCACATAAGTTTACCAATAATACAGAATAAGACATACATACATAACAGAGACAAGAGACAAGAACAGATAGATAGAATAACATATTATATTAGCATAAGAGGGTCCATACAATACACAAAACTAAATCGAGTTCTCATCTGGATCAACAGCCTAATATATATGATTACAAAATGGTTACAAAATAACTACCTGTCGGTTCGGTGAACCGACATGACTTTTAGGTGGCCGACCTAATATCTAGTTAGTCGGCTGACCGACTTAGTCGGTCGATCAACTAAGTCAGCTATCGTTCAAGTCGGCATACCGACTTGCTCCTCCAACATCTCCCCCACGAACAAAATGTTTCCTCGCCCTGAAGAAACAAGGAGGTACAAAAATTTCTAAGTAGTCATTATTTTGTGCTTGATATTTATGGGCTGTGAAGTCTGATGGTCGGTCTTTTTTGTACGCAAACTTTGACAATTGCTGGAGCTGTCACTACTAGGTGATGTTGGAAATCCATCCAACTCTGCAATATTTTCTGTATGTTGATGGTGAGTGTATTCAAACTTGATAAAATCGACATTTTCTCTAGAATGGAGATTTCAGCTATTCTCTCCATGTCGAGACCCATAAACTGGTCCTTTTCTTCTGCTGTCTCTCTCAGTCGTTTCATCTACAGGAAGATGATGTCTACTTTTTCCAAGTTGGGAATGGCTTGATGCACCCACTGATGTGCTTCCCGCTCAAGCTTCTGGAGTTTAGCTGTCTCAAGCATTATTTGTTCCTCAATTGTGCTTCTAAGTGCTTCGTCAGTGGTTTTCCTTTTCTCAAGCGCTTGGATCCCTTGTCGGGTCTGTCTCTTGTGCTAATAGAATTGTCTGTAGTAAGCAGGCCAGTCTCTCAGTACTTCTTCAGTGATTACAGACTCCTCCATATGATCTTGCAACACTTTGTAGGATTCAGAAAAGGTTGTGTGCTGCGCCATCAATAATCAGACGGTTTCTTCTTTCTGCTCTTCTTTTGTTTCTTGAATTTGTGCTTGGAGCACCGACACCACACTTTCAAATAGTTGATAAGCCCTTTCTAACAGTTTGTTGGTTTCAACCTCTATTGGTCCTGGTATTACAAATTGGACCAGGTCCTTGCACTTGCTAAGGAACTTAACTTGTTCTTTCTCCTTGTTGTCTAGTTACTTACGTATGTGCTAGTTCCTTTTCTTTGCTTCGACTGCTAGCGCTTCCAGTAGTTGTTCTATCTATGGATCTCTCAGTTTGGTTGCATCAACCATAGTGGTTGACCCAACTAGATTGATGTGGACCATTGCTAGCTATCCATAATGGTCCTTCTTCTTTTTCTTCTTTTTGTGCTTCTCTACTTCGGCTTGTTTCAGCATCTGTGTAACTGCAAAAGTTGAGTCGGTATTTTCTGTTTGTTGTGTAGCAGTGGTTGATGGTATTTCTATTTGGGGCAGTGGGATGACTGTTGCCTCTGGTTGTTTGGATGTAGGTGGTCTAGAAGTGGATGTAGTTGGTACTGAAGGTTGTGGTGGGGTTGGTTCTGGTGTAGGTGGTCGGATTAGGGCTTCTAAGTCAGGGGGTGGTGGTGGCGATGGGGTTGGTGAATGGTAGGGTGTGATTGGGTTGGCGGAAATGTGGTCAAGTGGTGGATTGTCGGTCTGAGGGGGCAAGTCGAAGCTGAATAATAGTTGGTTGATTTCTTTGTTTATGTCCTCGACATTTTCTTCTTCCTCACCTCCGATCAGTTCAGAGCCTGGTAGGTGGGGTTCTGGTACAGTCGAAGTGATAGTCGAGGTCCAACGTGCGGCAACTTTAGCTTCCTTGTTAGGATTTCTCTCAAAGGTCAAAGTGATAGTTTCAAAGGTTCTTGGCCTCTAGAGTTCATGGCCAGGTTGGTATCCACCGACTTTGAAGAGAGGTGATTTTGTGGAGAGCTTCTGCACCTTGGTGAATATCTCAGGAAATTTTTCTATGTAATCCTGGAGGTCTCTGTCTTTGTCAAACTTTTCTTTCATAGCTTCTGACATAGCACTTTTGCATAAGCTGAGTGGGATTACTGAAAGCTGTTCTGCTACTAGCTCCTCTATTACTTTTGTTGGGGATGGATGTGGAGGCATAGACACAAGATCTATGACATTTTCAGGCGTCGTAGTGTGTGTGATCTTGGCCTTCTTTAGTCGACCTTGTAGTGCTCCTGCCTCGACAAATATCTAGAATTGGGTTTCCACCGACACTTTATTTGCTGAGGCATCCTCTATTATGTCGATGGCGGTGGCTGCTAGTTCTTTTCCTTGTTGTTTTTGTTGTGTTCTTTTCCTCTTTCTTCCAGCTGTTATCTCTTTCGACAATTTTCTTGTAATTTCCTTAGTGATAGCATATTCTGGGTTTTCAGCTTCTATCTCTTCCCTTAGCTACTAGGTCGGTATGAGACTTTCTTCAGCCGGGTTGGTTACCTGCTACTTTGCTCGTGTTTCTTCTACATGTGCTTCTACCCTCTATGCTATCGGAGGTTTGATGATGATTTGTAGTTGGCCAGTGGTTTCGAGCGGTGTCTCCTCCGACACAAAAGTACTAATGTAGAGTTTGAGCTCATAATCCTCTTCCTTCTCTTGGTATGTTAATGACTCCTTGATCGAGAAGTCGATTTCCTTTGCCTTTGCTGGTATTCGTACTTTTGTACCAGCTTGTCGAGACATCTCTTGAAAGATCTGTTAGACTGACGGGTAATAGTCGAGGACCTTTGCATTTGATTTGGCGCCTTGCATGTACCATACCACTGTATGGTCTAGCTCTAACTGGATGTGGTACTTTTTGGGTAGAATTCGTCAGATGTTTTGAGGCACCCTCCATTCGGTCGTGTGGACCTTTAACTGCTGGAGCCAGTTTTCCAACAACACTTTTTCATTTGCAAGTTTCATCATTGTTCCTTTCTGGGAGAAGGGTTTGAATCTCCACATATGAAATTTTGTCGGTTCTTGAAAAGTTTTATTTCCTTCAGGGAAAATATAGAACATTACTATCCATAAGATAAGGGATGCAAACCTGATAATTCCTCCCGTCTCTTGGCATTTTTCACAGATGGTTTTAATCATGTCAGCGACATATTCGGCCCATATCTATATCTTTCCATTAGTCACAATGGTGTCGAATTCTTCTAACATATCTATTTTGAGGTCGCTTCCATGACCTGCCATGGTGAGTGTTATAGCTATTATTTTGGCCACAATATGTGGTGTTCGAGCTGTGATTTGACTAATCATTAACCCTTTTGAGTTTTTTCCTGATGGTGACCCTGTTAGTTCTTCGACCAGTCCTTCTTTTATACCGACTGGTACTGGGTCTCCTTTGTTTGATAACCCTGTTATCTTGGAAATGAATTCTCCCGAGATGTCGACCGGTCGGTCGAAGTAAAACCGGTTGTTGTGGTACTGACTTATGACAAATTTGATGACTGTTTCTTTTGTGCCACCAAAGCTGGCCATGAGTTGTGTGTTGGAATAGTTTACGATGGAACTGTGTTGTATTTTCTCTACAGCTGGAGTAGGCTTCTTGTTGACGTAATCCCACTCTTTTATCTCAGCCCATAGTTTTTTCCATGAGCCCTCCTATACCTTAGCATTCTTGATGTTCTTTAGTCTCCTGACTAATGGCGTTTCTATAGTCTGTAACTCTTTGGCCTTGGCTGAGGCTCTGGTATATTTTGGTGAAATATTGTCGGTTTGGTGGTTGGTTTCACTAAGGGGCTTTTGCTTTTCAGTTATCTGGTTTCTCTGATGCTCTCTCTGTTTGAATTGCAATGAATGATCCTTTGGTGGGTCAATATTTATAGGGGATGCGTTGGATGTTCTCATCGAGAGGTATATTAATGGTGGATGTGATGTTCCAGTTGGAACACTTGAGTGTGCATTAATGGTGAATTGGTTTCGGCGCTCAAGGTCATGAATGCGCAATGGGATAATCGAGGTTGTCGGTCGATGTCGGTTATTAGAATGGTCAATGGAATTATGTCGATGGTCCTGATGTCGGTGGTGAAAATGGTCATTTTCTGTCATAGTTTTGGGCATGTACGGTATTATTTTGCTTTTGGGATTTTTAGATTTTTATATCTTTTGTTTAACCGTTATGGTCGCTATATGATTTTTTTAGATGTGTTTTGTTTTAGTTTCTGTAGCGTTTTAGTCGAGCTCCATTAACAAATTTATGAAATACTATGCCCTGTAACATCTTAGTCAGACTGATCCATTGGTATGTATCTCTTCGACAACATAGGGACCCATCCATTATGTATGTAGCTTTTTAGGTTTGCCTTTTACTCAACTATTGTATAGTAAATCAAGGTCTCCTACCGACAGATTTTTATTTTTGATGTTTCTGTCGTGCCATGCCTTTTGTTGTTGTTTCTGGATTTCTTGATGTTGTATCACAATGAGTCTGTGTTCTTCAAGTTTACTTAGTTGTAATAGTCGGTCCTTTCTTCCTTGTTTGACATCGACATGTAAAATTTCTGCAATAATAGGTGTCTGTTGTCGGAAGTGTAGTGGAATTACTGCTTCTTGTCCATAAACTAGTCGAAAGGGAGTTTGGTCAGTTGATTGTTTGTATGTTGTTCTATATGCCCATAGTACTGCAGGTATCTTCTCATCCTAGTCGTCTTTATCAACATTACATATTTTGGTTAGTCCTTTTGTTAATGTTTTATTAAATGCTTCAATTGGTCCATTCAACTGAGGATGGTATGCTGTACTCTGACGATAGTCGATTTGGAACTGGTCGGTTAGGGTTTTGATAGTTCTATTAATAAAGTGTGCACCCTGGTCGCTGATTAGGGTTAGTGGACATCCAAATCTGGTGATGATATTCTCATAGATAAACATAGTAGCTATCTCACTGGAACATGTGTCTACTGGTTCTGCCTCTGCCCATTTGGTTACATATTCGACTGCAGTTGTTATGTACATTGCACCTGTTATTCTTGTTGGTATAGGAAATGGTCCTATGAAGTCTATGGCCCAAATTTCAAATGTCAAAATTGGGTTTACTGATATCAAAGGCATTTTTGTACTAGGCAGGGGTCGAATTAGTTGTTGACATCTATCACATTTGCTTACAAAATTTTTGCAATATTTATGAAGTGTCGGCCACCATAACCCTGATTGTTGGATTTTATTTGTAGTTGTATATACTTGGAAATGTCCTCCTGCATATCTGTAATGTGCTTCATGCATAATTTTGTCTCTTTCATGTTCCAGTACACACCTTCTGAGGATGTCATCTAATCCCATTTTGTATAGGAATCCATTTATAAGACTATAAGGTGCAACTTTTATGGCTAAGATCTCTTTCTTTTTGGTACTCATGCCTTCTAGTGCTTGTCCATCTTCCAAAAACTAAGCTATTTCCTCTAACTCTGTCAAGACTACTTCTATCTGAAATAGATGTGTATCTGGTACGTCGTCTTCGACTCCTGTCGGTTCCTCTCCTGTGTCGATTCGAGATAAGTGGTCAGGACTGACATTTAACTTACCTAGTCTGACAATGACTTCAAATTCAAATTCTTGGAGTAGAATTAGCCATCGACAAATTATTCCATGGTGTAGAGGCTTATTCATAGGGGGTTTTAATACCTGATGATCAGTGTAAAATATAAATGGATTAGCTAGGAGATAATGTCAATATTTTTCTAGTGCAAAGACCATTCCTAATGTTTCTCTTTCTATCATCGAATAATTTCTTTCAGCTTTGTTTATTTTTCTGCTAATGTAATCCATTCCATCATCTCGTGGCCGAGTTAGGATTGCTCCTATTGCTAGACCTGATGCGTCGATGTGGACATGGAATTTAGTCGACCAGTTTGGAAACCTTAGGATTGGTGCTTTGACTAGTTTTATTTTATTTTTTTCAAATGATAACTGGCATTCCTCTGTCAAGTTGAACTCTTTATCTTCCCTTAATATTTCTTCTAGTGCATAGGTCATATCTGAGTAGTATCTTATGAATTTTCTATAATAGCCTGTATGACCTAGTAACACTCTGACTTGTTTTGAGTTCACTGGTGGTTTTAAGTCGAGGATAATTTTGATTTTTGCAAAGTTGACCTTAAAATCTTCTTTACAGACAATGTGCCCTAATAATATCCCTATGGGGGTCACAAATATGCATTTCCTGATGTTCAGGGATAGCTGAATTTGTCGACATATTTCCAACATGAGTATTAGCCATTTGCAATGATCCTTTAACATGGATTATATGGTCCAGTCATCAAATTATACTGCCATGGTTTTGTAAATATATTCTTGAAATGTTCTGACAACAATTCTAGAAAATACTACAGGTGCATTCTTTAATCCAAAATGCATAACCTTACAAGCAAATGTGCCAAATTCACATACAAAGGTTGTTTTTTTGTTATCTTCTTTAGCTATTGGTACTTGGCTATAACCTGAGAATCCATCTGTAAATGAGTAGCATTCATGTCCTGCAACTTCATTTAATATTTCATCTGCATAAGGAGTTGGAAATGGGTCTGTTAGTGTCACTTTATTTAGTTCTCTGAAGTCAACACAAATTCTTAGTTTGGTCAGATCATGTTTCTTAAGTTGAACAACCATTAGACTTGCCCATTTTGATTGGTCAATAGGGTAGATGATGCCTGCTGCAAGCATGTTATCAAGCTCCTTTTTTACTATCTCTTTGTATTTATGAGCTAGCTTATATGGTCTTTTCTTCATAGGTCGAACATCAGGTTTAGTGTCAATTTTCATTTCACATATTTTGTGGACTAAACCTTTGAGATCTTTATAATATTTGGCAAATACATCCTGGAACTCTTTTAATAAGTTCACTATTTCTGTTGTCTGCTCTTCACTCCAGTAGTCTCCAATCTTTGCCATTTTTGGTCAGTCATCATTTGAGATGTCGAACTCTCTAGTATTGAATTTAGCATCTAGCCATTCTGGTGCTTTGGCTTCATTGATTGGTCTACTTCCTTATTTAAACTGGGAGAATGTGGCAGGGAAGTCAGCTGCAGTCATCCGGGCAACTTCCTTCTTCTCAGTTGTTTCAATTTTAAGCACTGTGTGAATAGGTTTGGTCGTTTCGACATGGTTTGATTTCCATCTAAAGGATATCCCTTTTGTATTTTCATTTTCCAACTGTAGTCTTGTCGACTGTGGTATTGTCCTAGTTTGTATATTGTTACAGTTCATTGTCTGTCGGTTGTCTTGTAAGGGTTTGTTTTCTGTCGGCTGTATAAATTATTTAATCTGTTTTGCTGTTTTGACCAAATTCTCATTTTGTGGTATAAAGTTGAAATCTTTAATGAATTTTCTCTGAGTTCATGCCATAGGAAGGTTTCACCCCTAGCTTCTTCCATTTTATACCATTTGTTTGGTAAGTCGGAGAGGGTTGATGGAAACAGGTGTGGACATGCTCGTTCATCCTTGTATCCAAGTCTTCTCCATTCCTTTTCACATGTCTTAATATGATCTTCTCGATTCTTTCCTTGAGTAAATATGGGTATCTGAGCCTGTTGGGTTAGCTTTTTTCCTCTAAACCTTTTGAAAAAGTAATTCGAAGCTGATGTCCAGATCTGCAGTCTTGTTTGTTGGGTATCCCACCATCTAGCAGCTTGTCCTGTAAAAGTTTCTACTAAACTTTCTAGTCGACCATGTTCACCAATATTTTTGGAAACTTGCTCTATGTGCATGACTGGTGATTCTCTTTCCTTGTATCTTGGTATTTGTGTATTATTTACATTTGTAGGTTTTAAAGTAGGGTATTCCCTAATTTTTTTCTCAAATATTTTTGGGACAATGGACACTATGAAGCACTATTGGGTGGGATTTTTCTGTACTTTTTGGATAGTCCAGCACCCTCTTCCTTGTGTTTCGTAGTTCTCAACTTCCCAATCATATAATTCTATGTCTGAATTATAACCGAATAAGTCATGGTTACCTAAATGAAGTTCTCCATAGATACTAGGTTCTGTATAATCTTCATTGTTGTGTACCTGATAAAGTTGTCGGATATCAACTTCTTCATCGATAGGTTCTGTCCAAGGTTCTCCTTGGGATGGATGAATAGGTACAATGAACTTTTGTCCATTTCCTTTTAATTTTATTCTCTCTTTATCTAGGGATATCGACGCTTTCATCTTTCTTCCCCAAGGTCGACCTACTAACGCTGGGAAGGAGCTAGATCCTTCCTTAGGGTCAATAATTTCGAAGTCGACTTTGGTCGATATTCCTTTTATCGTTGTGCCGACATTTTTCCAGACTCCAATAGGTTCAATTAGGCCCTGGTCAGCTAGTTTCAGGTATATACCTGACTCATACAATCAGTCATGAGTCATGAGTTGTTCCCAAGTGTCATGAGTCATGATGTTTACTTGTGATCCAAAGTCAAGCACGACTTGCCGGGCATGGTATCCTTCAATTTCCAGGTTGACAAGTGGGTCAGCATCACTTTTATCTTTTTGATTTAGACTACATATATTCTTTGTTTGTTTTTTAGTGTTGTTATGTTTTATTTCATATAGAAAGTCAATGAAATGAGATACTAAGTTATCTTTCTATACGAGCTGTATCAATTCTTTTATTGTGTTATGTTGTTTGTCATTTGCTTCTTATTGTCGGGAAAATTCTTTAAATACGTTTGTTTCCTCTTTATATATTTGTTTTTCTTTAACTAGATCAGGGTAGACATTCTTTTCTTTTATTTTGCTGATTCGTGGGTTATCGTTTCCTATTTTTTTCCCTTGTCGGATTACGATATACAAATTCTTTGTATTTATTACATAATTTTTTTGCACACGCGACAAGACATTAACATTTTTCTTTTTATTTATTTTTTCCAGCATGGTAGGGTAATCCTCTAATGAGTGATCCCCTACTCCACAATGAGTACAAAATTTGAGGTCAGTTCTGTCCTTGTACGGACAGTCTGCATGCCGATGTCCCTCCTTATAACATGTAAAACATTGGATTGGTCGATGTGGTCGGTTTTCTCGATTCCCAGAGAATCAACCTCGACCTCCATAGCCTCCACATCGATTGTCATATCGGCGCTCATATCTTCAACCTTCATATATTTGATTGTTCTGATCGTTTGGCGTGTGGTTTTGCTCATTACTTTGTGCAACTACATTGGTCTTATAGACTGCATGATAATTCTGTCGGTTCTTGAGATTCAGATGGCAGTCGACCGTGTTATGATATTTAGTTTCGTAGATTGCACACCAAGATGCCTTGCCGTTCTTCATGTTGAATGGACAATCTTTTGTCGATTGGTCTCCATGCTCTTGGAAAATGTAACAAAAACATTTAGTCTGGACAAATCGAACGCCCTGTCGGCTGATGTCCTGGTGACAGTTGTCTTTGAAATGTCCGGTCGTCGAGCACTTCGTGCACCAGATATCCTGATTTTTGAGGTTTAATTCTTTTAATGATTTCGGTATGTTCTCAAGCTGTTCTTCTAGTCTGTGATCAATGGAGTATGCTGGTATGTCCTCATCCATTTCTACTTGGAGAGATTTTGTAAGCGCATCTTCGTAAGTCTTGAATGTCTCCAGACTTATGTGTCAGCGAATTTTATGTGATAAACCTGCAAGAAACCATTGGATTAACCTGCAAAACTCTGGAAACCTGCCAGATGTTTTGCATCTAGAGTTTTGAAAAATGATAGAAATTGCGCTTTGATCTTGGCTTTGGTTGCTCGAGGTGTTCTCTCAAAAAAGGTCATGTACCAAGTTAATTCCCTTTTCCTCAAGGCACCAACAAGCTACCCCATCTGCTTGTCTTCATCTGTAACTTGGTTAGCCTCCCAAGTCGACTCACAGACGAACCAGTGTCATTTGGGGTCCTCATCCCCCTCATATAGAGGAATGTGTGATGACCCATGACCCATGTCGGAATCACTATCACTGTCGGAAGGTGGCGGTGGTGGAGGTGGAGGTGGTGGTGGGGGTAGTGGGGTTATTGGATTATTCATCTTTGCAGAACTATGGTCGACGAAACTCTCGTTCCTGTCAGTTGTTTTGTTTGTGGATTCTTCTTCAACCAGCAGTTGGTTAGTGTTGACTTCATCTGTCAATGTCCAACTGCACTTATTTTTCCACAGTTCTGAATGTTCTATGTCTTCCAAAGCTGTATTTGGTATGGAGGGTGCTCCTTCATGTGTCAATAAAAGTAAGTGGATACTTCGTTTGGAGGGTACCGCTTGAAGCATAACCCAATTTCCTTCTTCTAGTCGATGGATACTAAAATTTCTACTAGTGTATGTCTCGTCGTCTAGTCGGCTCCAGACACCAAAGTCATCAGCTCCTAGTCTGAGGTCCTCTTTGACAATAGCTTGTATCCGGGTACGCGGATCTGTCGGAGGTTTTACTTCCTGGGGAACTTCTAATTGGAGAGCTTCTCACTACTCTATCCACAATTCTTCTTTCATAGGGGACACCTCTTCTTCCACACCTTCTTTTTGTCGGTCATGACCCAACTCTGGCGGATCTCTTTCCTGTTCGGTCACCCTAGTACTTATTCCTCTTTGCAACGCTAAGGCTCTTTCTCTTCTTTCTTCCCTACTTTGTAGACTCCTCTCCCTTTCTATTTTCTGGAAGTCCATCATACCTTTGTGTGACACTGTCTTCTTGATTTCCTTTTTAGGTTGACTTCTCATTACTGGTGATTGGTATTTCCTTTAGTCGACTAGAATCCACTCCACTTTATTCCGACATATGACCAGCTACCCCCCCATAGCCTACCCAATTCTTTAGAAAGCCCAGATAGTTTTGTCTACTTGCTTAGGAAGTATTCCCACTCCCTTTCTGCAATGAATTTTTCCCACCTCTTTTTCTTTTCCACCCAGTCATGGTTTAATGGTGGTTTGCAAAGTGATGGACAGGGTTCGACAATATGACCTACTCCCTTCTCGATCACGAATTTAAACAGCAAGATCAGTAAGGAACACAAGAATTTCTTGGTGAGTTCTGTGTAGAATTTCTTCTTGATGGTTTCCACCGAAGTTCTGTCTTCTACTGCTTGCTCCTCATAGAATTCGTCGACGATCTTTTCGAACCACTCCGACAAGTTTGTTCTTCCCCCATGAATCAGTTTTTCTAGTAACTGTTGATCTTTAGTCCCTTCCAACTTTTTCATCTAGGAGTTTCTTCAGAAGTTGGGGCACGGATTCTACAAACTTCTCATGCATCTCTGTAAAAAATATTTCTTTTTCTTGTGCAGTCGTCAATCTGTTTCTTCGTGCATAATTTTGCAAATAATTTTCTACTTTACGCTCCCACTAGTCCTTAATCTCCTATTCTGATATCATCTACTTCCATACATCTCAGACATGTACTACCGGCAACGGAACCAATGTTGTAATCTCACAGATCACATAAGGTTACCAATAATATAGACTAAAACATACATACATAACAGAGACAAGAGACAATAACAGATAGATAGAATAACAAATTATATTAGCATAAGAGGGTCCATACAATACACAGAACTGAACCGAGTTCTCATCTGGCTCAACAGCCTAATATATATGATTACAAAATGGTTACAAAATAACTACCTATCGGTTCGGTGAACCGGCACGACTTTTAGGTGGCCAACCTAATCTCTAGTTAGTCGGATGACCAACTTAGTCGTCCGATCGATTAAGTTGGCTATCATTCAAGTCGGGATATTGACTTGCTCCTCCAACAATACTCCACCACAATGACCAAGTTAATGTTGCCTTTGCTAGCTCCTCAATTGTAAGAAAAAAAATGGTGGAGATCCTCTATGGTGCTCCTAAATGGGAAATTCCCCAAGCTTGGTTTGTTTCTTGTGTTTCTTGCTCAATAATGTCTACACACTCCACCACAATGACCAAGTTAATGTTCTGTCTGCTAGCTCCTCAATTGTAAGAAAAACAATGGTGGAGATGCTTTATGTTGCTCCTTGCTCAATTAATGGCTTCTTTCTTGCTCAATTAATTCTTTATTTCTTGCTTCTCAATGTCTACCATGCTCAAAGCAATACTTAGAAACTTGTGGTTGAGATGCTTGATGCCAAAAACAATTTTGTGTGATAATATGGTGAAGAAGAGAATGTTCATGCACTGTCTGTAACCTAAAATTGCGCACGGACTGTCAAACCTGTATGATATGTGTTAGAGTGTTTCTCAGACAGGGACTGCTATTGTTTATACTGAGACTAAACATGCACGCGTTATTGTTAACTAAAACGAGGACTTGTTTTGGACACATAAAACAAGTGCGTGTTTTACTCTAATAGAATTTTTGAGCATTTAAGAAGTTAGTTGCACGGCTAAGGGATCAATCAAGGTTTAGGGGGAACTAACAAGCACTCCCTTAGTCTTTGCGCCTTAACACCCCCCCTCTGTTCAACCTAACTATATTGTCTTACAACTCAAGGGATGTGTGTGTGTGAGAAAAGGATAGGTTAAGGGGTGTTAGTAATAAGGGGATACATAGGGATGTGTGTTTATGTGTAAAAAATATAGGTTAGGTGGTGCTAGTGGTAAGGTATGACATAGGGATTTGTGTGTGTGTGCCAGAGAGATAGGTTAGGGGGTGCTAGTGGTAAGGGGAGACATAGGGATGTGTGTGTGTGTCAAAGAGATATGTTAGGGGGTGCCAGTGGTAAGGGGAGACATAGGGATGTGTGTGTGTGTGTGTATTAGAGGGGAGACATAGGGATGTGTGTGTGAGAGAGAGCAGGAGGAAGGGATGTGTTAGGAGTGTAGGAGTGGGGGGGGGGTTAGATTAATGCGG
>LPNX011094323.1:116936-135087 GCA_001517045.1 Pseudotsuga menziesii
GTTGATAGATGTTATCGCGTCCTCTCCACCGATTAAGGGTTAGGGATGTGACAAAATGTAACACCCCATTTTTGACCCCGTTTGCATTTAAATAAATGATGTAAATAATCATGGTGTGGAGCTAGGAAAAATCCCCACCATCGATTTAGTATTTATGTTTCAGCAATTAAGGTTGGGCCGATGTATTTTTTTATGCTAGCTAAACATTGAAAAAAATATGGACATCATGTTAAATTTGTAATTTTAATTAAAAACCCACAACCGACTATGTCAACGCAACTAAATGAGATGGGGGCATGATTTTTCCTAAGGATGAGGGAGTGGGGGATTGGAAGAGGGGGAAGGAATTTGAAATGGGCAGAGCACCATTTCTACAAAAAAACGTTTTTAAATTTTCTTGAATAAAACGTCCATTTTTCCCTCATGTGGCAGTGTTTGACCTCCCATCACAATTTTGGAAGGGAAAAACATTTTTGGAAACCCAATTGGGCATTCACATAGCAGTAAGCAAGTAAAAATGATTCTGAGTCTGAACCTTTCATGAATTTCTTTTGTCCGGGGAGTCTGAGTCTGAATTTCTCATGAATTTCATGAATCTGAGTCTGAGCTCACTAGCTTAGCAATCAGTCTTTGCACCTCCTTGGCACCTTGATAAACCCAACTAGAAGGATGGCTTGGCTGGTAGCCTCATAAACCCATCTGTTGGCTGGGTTGTGTCTCATGTGAATTTGGCTAAGTGTAAACCACTACCTGTGTAAGTCTAATAAACCCAATGGTGTTGGCTTGACTGAATTTTAATTGTGTCCTTAGCTATGGGTGACGTCTTCTAGTGTTTCTTATTCCTTGGGAAAGATTATGCCCAACTCAGGTGTGGTAGTGTTGCTGAGAGATTAAAGAGCACACTGGCCTATGGTTGGGTGTAACGTTGCAGTGACATAGCTGGTTGCAGGACAAGCTTCTCTAAAGATAAGTATTCTTGTTTATCTAAGTTCTGCAATTGTATTTGCTTATGAATTATTATGAAATTGTTATTTTTTCAACATTAAGATAGCATCATTAGGATCTTTTAACTGAGAGAACAACAAGTACAACAATCAAACACAAGATACAATGAACACAGTGTTTTTCCTCGGTGAAATCATAAAGGAGAAAACCCCACAACTTCCTCAGAGATAGAATCAACACCAAAACTGTAAAAGCCCCAAAACAGTAAGTGTTCTCCCGACGGTAGTAATCTTCTTCTTATCTAGCCCCAGTGTCTTCTCCTTCCTCAACTATGTGCTACACTTGAGTGTGGATGAGTTGTGTGATAAATAGAGACTCCAATTCTCTATTTATACTAATCTCGACATGACTAAAACCCTACTAGGGCCGACCTCTACTAGGAGAGTCTAATAACCCTAGTGCCCCGGAACTGCGGGGACTTTAACCCTTAGACAATCAGAGGGTTACTCACTATGACTTGACATGACTTGTTTACATTATTGATCCTCCCGATCGGAACATTGGGGCATGACAATATGACTCAATTACATTATAGATACATATTGGAATAAACATTGGGTTACAATACATAAGATACATAGATAAATACATTCCGAAGTTACAAATACATCAACATAAATTATCATGAACATGTTAAATGCATGAATCTGTTGAATGAATTATTTGCTTCCGCTATATATATATATATATATATATATATATCATGTACACTTCATTATGCATCTATATATTTATATGCTTTAAGTTCAATGCATTTTTATATATGTATTATGTTCATGGGGGCTTAGATTACTCGGGTTGATAGATGTTGTCACATCCTCTCCGACGAGTAAGGGTTGGGGACGTGACAAGCGATTAGTAAGAGTTAGAGGGAAGAGGGGAGCCGGGGTTAGTAAGAGTTAGGGGGAAGAGGGGAGCGGGGGGGACATAAAATAATTTTAGTATTCGTATAACTTACAAAACCAAACTCATTGTAGTAGTTAAAAACGCGGATGTGTTGTGATTCATAAAAACACGCTCCTGTTGTTATTAACGTGCATGTGTTATTGTTCATAATAACGAGCATGTGATTTGTTTAAATTCAAAATTGTATTCCCTCCAAATGATAAGGCCGAGCCTCCACCCATGCTTGCATGGCATTCTTATGCCTATGTTTCTGCTTTGGACTTTGCCTCGGATTCAACATGCCTATGCCTTGGAGTATGATAAACCGTGGCTAATTCAACATTATATCCAAATTTTCAATATGCTCATGTTTAGCCGTTCGTCTGAGTATGCTGCACACCTCCATTTTTTATGAGATTTTAGAAACAGATATGGATTTTTTTGCAGATTCCAAATATCTAAATTTTAACAAGAATACATAATTTTTTCTATTTTTTTCTTATTTATCTTCTGTCATCACTCCTCAACTCAAAAAACACACTGTCATTGTTTCATCCATATCTCTTTCATTTCTCAATAATTTAAAAAAAAATTGTATGGTGCACTAAAGTACATCGACCACTACATGCTATAAAAAACCCATTTCTAAATAATTGCATTAAGACATTCAAACGCTGCACCCACAATTGACATACCGTGTTCGAGGTTTGATCTCTTAGATAATTAAAAAAAATTAAAAATATTGTTTTTATTATTGGAAAAATAGTCGTGCACTAGTACGGAGTTGGCTAATCTCTAGACAATTTGCACCTTTTCAGGCAAGTTTGGTTGGAATCCGGCAACATGATTTGTTGTTGAAAATGATATTTCCGGTGTTAAAATTGCATTTTTTATTGTAGAAATGGATTCAGGACCCTCGATTACCCTTGAGGCACCTATTTTATGCAATTCCAATCACTCAAAACTACCCTTTGAATAATTTCCGACGGATTTTGGCCAAAAAATGCACCGGATTTTAGGTGCAAATGGTCTAGATTTTAGCTTACACCCACTAGTACTATATGTTCTCTATATGTATACCGGTTTTCGTAAGTTTATTCCATCATTTAGTCACTCAGAGGCTACACCCACAAAACATATACCTTATAATTTGTCCCGAAAATAAAAAGTTCCCGTTAAAAAATATCTAACTTTAGATAGTTGACAACATTTTCAATAGAAAAAAATGATATATTTGGAAACTTCATTCAATTTCCTACATTTCTTGTTTTTTACTCATCGCAAGATTCATTGTGTAAGTGTCTCAAAATATCCATGCAAGTTGATGGATGTGTGTTTTTTTAGTTTTCTATTGCATCTAACGCGTCAAAAGAGACCCTCATTAGCTTCCATACACCCATTAGTATAGCTATGGCTACTATTCTCCATGTTAAATACATATTCAAACCAATGAACATTACATTGATTATAAAACATGCTCCAAAGGATTCCCAAGAAGTTGGTGTGAATAGTTACAAAAGTATGTTGAAGAAATTTTAAATTTTTGTTTTTGCATTGTGCCATTGAAAACAGTTTCTCAATACAAGGTTTCATATTTTTCAACAACTACAACTTTTCATGAATAACTTGAGCACCAATCTCAAAATTGGATAACAAAATGCCATTAATATTCCATTTGACCATTATGACCACTCCTAATGTGCTCAAATTAGAGTTATATTCACTACATCTTATAAAATGAGATGAATATATATTTAAGCTTCCAATTGTGAAATATTTTAACATATATTTACATAACTACATTATGCTGGCTAGATGTTTAGACTACAAAAACTTGCTAAAGTTATTCAAATAAGTCTCTTGAAGTTCTCTGATAAAAAAATGTTCTATAAAATTTTACTAGTGTTTATACTTCTTATTCTTAAGATAAAGTACACAATTTCTTAATTCAAACATAAATTATAAATTTTAAACATTAAGTATGTATTTGAAAGATTAAGAAGACAATACCATGGTGTTTGGGGATTTTGTGGTAGTTGCTTATATTAAAGATCGCCATTCTCTTGTATGGATATGTATAGGAAAAAAAAAGACTTAGATTTGCTCAAACTAATATAGATACCTTCCAAGTGTTTAAGAATTATATTTTAAATATACAATGTGTATATATCTAAAACCTTTAACGATTACTTGATAAAGTTATACTAGTAAAATCTTAACAAATGATATAATCATAACTATACATTTAGATATGCATTAATTTAATTATCGAAAAATGGATTTTTTTATTATTATCAAATAAAACATTATTTATTTAACTTCTCCATTATGAAAGGTTAAACCAATAATGACACTTCCAATTGAAATATAACCGGATCTTTCAAATTTTATCTTTTCTTTTTTATCAAATAAAACATTATTTATTTAACTTCTCCATCATCAAAAGGTTAAACCAATAATGACACTTCCAATTGAAATACAACCGGATCTTTCAAATTTTATCTTTTCTTTTAAATCATTAAAATTATCACAGACTATTTATTTATGCACATATCCATTTCTATACTTTAGGTATGACATATTTCCTTTGAAAAGTGAAAAATAAGAATTAAAATTAGCACAAATTAGGTAGGGAAGAGGAGCTATATGTAGGACCAGTGATTAAATTTGAAGGGTGCATCTTAATTTTAATTGGAAGGGTATTTATTTTATGAGCCCTTCAAAATGAAGGGCAATATAAATAATTGTACTTCAATTGACAAGTATAAATTAATTGAACCCTTTCACACAAAAAAATGCAAAAAACAAATATTGTTAGTTCAAATTTTTACAATTTTAAATAATTGAGCACCACTTATGAAAAAATGATATATTTTAAATAAAACTTATTTTGAACACACTAAGTTTTCATATGTGTATCATTAATTTTACACTTCACTAACATAACAACTATTCTATTGTATTTTTTCCACTTGGAGCACACTTCATTATACAAAGTAAACTACTTGGACTATGCCATAACCATATTGCGGCATCCATGTGCAATCCAAGCTAGAGAGATGTAAGAATGATATGGATTGGGCACCTAAGAAAAAATAATATACAACTAAAAAAACATTCACAAAATTTTCCTACATACCAAGCAAGTTAGCAGAGCTATCATAACGAGGGTCGGGGCATCAATTTTTTTGTTCAACACTTGTCATGAAAGCATACATGTATGGAATGAAGGGGAAATGGAATAAAGCCTAAGTCAATTGAATCCTTGCAACTCACTACATGTATGAGTCTCAACAATCTGCCTTTTAGTTTGATCCAAAATACCAAAAGAAGTTTATTAATTTGGCTAGATTTGAGAAAGTTCTAGGTGTGAATAATTAAGGGCTTGAGGCTCTAAAATTTGTTATGTTTCGTACCAGTCCATGATTCAATGAATCGACAGTCATGGTTAGGAATTCAAGTTATTTAATGAAAACAATTAATGTGTATAACCTCTATGTCGAAACCATTTTCCATGTTGATGTAGGCCACTACCCTCTTTATTGTCTTACCAAAAGGCATGATAATGAGGAAGAAGACCTAAAATAATGGACTTCACCTTTGAAGAATTCCTTGCAATCACATCAGTAAGGAGTGATAAGAAGATCACAACAATCCAACGTGTCAAATATCAGTTGATAGTGTTAATTAAAGACCTATATGGTAAATTTAATATAAGACTTACTTATAGTTGTCTCTTATTCTTTGTGTCAATTCGTATTATAAGGTGAAGATGTACAGGAAAAATAATCCTTAGTTATGACTATGAGATGAGGATTTAAAGAGAAGAGGATGCAAAGACAAATAATTTTTACATGTATTTTGGTGGAATTGAGGACAAATGTTGCGAGAAACCACAAATGTTTGGAATGATGAAGGGAGATTACATCATGATCATTCCACCCATCAAATTGAAGACTATTCTTGATCCAACAATTGTTTTTTTAATTTTATTACTAACCATTATTTCTCCATATCGTGTGCCCAATGACACCTTTCTATAGCAATGCATAAATCGACCTGTCCACAATTTGTGATCCTAGCTACATGCCATTTCTTGTATTTGCTTATGGTTGTCATGAGTCCATGATATGCATGCACGAAATGAATTCTTGTAGAGGAGGACTTATCAAACCGGCCTTTTGAATTTCATTTTGACGAAAAAAGAGTGGACATTGGTAGCAAGGTTCACATAGATAGTAGGCACAAAGTTTTGATCTCATTTCGGGCCTAGTACTGGACTAGTAGTTGTTCTTTTTTGTTATAGTCATAGTTGTTGACACATTGTCACACTTTAGATTGCATCCCCAAGTGACTCATGCGTCAAAGTCACATCTCCATGGCTAGTGCCTAGTAGTTATCCATGATTTAGTAGTGAGTACATGACATGAGTGAGTGAATGATTATAATTTATCATATTTCCAATATTTTCAATGATGAGTTGAGCTTTATAGCATAGGAATTTCAACATCTTCACAAATTTATTTGGATAGGTAATTTCAAATGTTGCCTTTCTTTTGAAATGCTGATATAAATTATGTCCTTCTTAATTGGAAGGGTAAAATTCAGATTTTAATTTTGTTTTGAAGAACAATTCTAACTTTATACTTCTAGGAAGGGCTAGAACCCTTTAGAAGGACTGTGAAGGGTTCAATTTTGAACTAAGTTAGGACAAGGACCAAATGTGGAAATAGAAAATATTCATAAAAATATTATATATATAAATCTAATATTTTGATGTATTTAAATTATTATTCACAAAAAAGTCTTCTTTCATTTTGAAATAAAAACATTTTTAAATTTTATTTTAAATCACATTCACTTTTAGTCACATTTATGTCTCAATCAACAAAACACTATAATTAAAAAACATATAAATAATAAATAACAATCATTTCGTGTCTAAGCCAATCACCTCCACTTGCACTTGCCGGTGCAGTACAGGCGCCACAGAGCCAGTGTTTTTTATTTTCAATACACAGTCCCCTTGGGCTGTCCATCTCACATTTGCTAGCATTCAGCGCAATTCAACCAGAGCTTAGAAGCACTACCATAAAAATAAAACTTAGAAATAACAATCATCTAGTCTGTAAGCCAATCACCTCAGTTGCAGTTGCCGGTGCAGCTTTAGCAGTACAGGCGCCAATGCGCCAGTGCTTTTTATTTTCAATACACAGTCACGTTAGGCTGTCAATCTCACATGTGCTAGCATTCAGCGCTAATTAACCACAGTTTAGAAGCAATACCAGGTTATATATATATGCAACCTCTGTAAAGGGGATCTACGAGAAGTTTAGTTTATCATTTTGAACTGCCTCAATATTTGGGCGATATATCGAGCGGGAATGGCTGTTGCTTTTATTACATCGCTGGCTTTCAGATCGGGCGTGCACAAATCGTCGGTCAGTTCTCCTTCTGAGCTTAAGGCTCTTCGTATAGCAATCCCAAGTCTTGGAATGTGCCGGCGAGGGAAATCTATCACACCTTCCATTAGTATGTGTTTGACAACGAATGATGATGTACAGAAACGCATAGACAATCATGATTCGAATCTCTGGGACGATGATTTCATACAGTCTCTTTCAACGCCTTATGGGGTAAATATAATCTTTGAATTTGTTCTTTGCATATAACTTCTTGAGTAAGAAATGAAATGAATTATTTTTGGTTTTTCTTTACAGTATTGAATGTATATAATGGTACAGGCACCTTCGTACACTGAACGTGCTGAGAAAATTATTGGAGAAATAAAAGATATCGTCAATATAATTTTCAAGGAAGACGGAGAATTGATCACTCCACTCGATGATCTCCTGCAACGCCTTTCAATAGTTGATAGCATGGAACGATTGGGAATAGATAGGCATTTCAAAAATGAGATAAAATCGGCGTTGGATTATATTTACAGGTCGTAGCCTTATACATACTATTATGCTTTATATTTCGAATACACATGATTATAACGAGAAGCTAATTTGTCCTGCAGTTATTGGAACGAAAAAGGCATCGGGTGTGGAAGAGTTAGTGTTGCTACTGATCTAAACTCAACTGCCTTGGGGTTTCGAACTCTTCGCCTACACGGATACACAGTATCTTCAGGTATATATCACAACTTATTAATAAGTCCCTTCTCGATGTTCTTTCCAACTGCCATCTGCGTTCATATATTGATTGCTAATACATTATACATTAATATCAGATGTGTTTGAACACTTCAAAGACAAGAAGGGAGAGTTTGCATGCTCCGGCATTCAAACAGAGGAAGAGATAAGAAGCACTCTCAATTTATTTCGGGCCTCTCTGATTGCCTTTCCCGGGGAGAAAGGTATGGAAGAGGCAGAAATCTTTTCTACAATATATTTAAAAGAAGCCCTACAAAAGATTCCAGTCTGCAGTCTTTCACGAGAGGTGAGGGGGTAATACTAATATAACGTCTGCTAGTTGACATATATATATGTGTTGCAATCTGTGTGTTTTATAGGTTAAGTTTTGTGGTTTGCAGATAGAGTACGTTCTGGAATATGGTTGGCATACAAATGTGCCAAGATTGGAAGCAAGAAACTACATCGAAGTATTTGGACAGGACCCTATTTCTGAGTAGGCTCGTTATTCCATCGTGTAACGTCCATTTTTATTCCCAAAGATGAGTAGATTTTGGATGCATTTATGTTGATAGGTTTACATCCAAAACCTTATTAGATTTGCATAGAGATGGATATATGAGCAGACACATTAGGCCATGTGACGTTGTTCTGTCAATTAAGCCATAGTGTTAAAGATGGTTAAAGATTACAAAAGAAGCAAGTAGAGATAGGATCTCCTTGTGTGCGCTTTCTACTCTATGAAAAGGTTTACCTAGAAACAAAGAAATGGAGTCTAGGCCATTGGCTCTATGTTAAAGATTAATAAAAGACTAAAAAGATGAGGAGGAAATGGCAGAACACAGAACTAGCATAAAAATTGTTTACTAGGCAATTGGATTTCCTTGTTAATATTAAGCAATATTAATCAGCAGTAGTAATTATAAGATTACATAACACCAAAACCATAAGTAAATATCATGGGTCATTAAATACTATGGGCCACTAATTCTACTCAATATAACCAACTCAAGTAACTAATTAATTGATATAGTGGTCAGTTGAAATTACAATTCTTATGAAAAGTTGCTGCTTTTCTTACCAGCATAAAAAGATGTGGATTTTCCAATTTAGTTTGCATAGAGATGGATATAACAACATTAGGCCATGTGACGTTGTTCTGTTAATTAAGCCATGGGAGGTTGCTGCTTTCTTACCTGCATTAAAAAAATGTGGCTTTTCACAATTTAGTTTCCAAGTAAAATTTTCTATTGATGTTTGTAGATTTTTTTGCTTTCCAGGAGGGCCAATATGAAGACTCAGAAACTTATAGAACTTGCAAAATTGGAGTTCAACATCTTTCATTCCTTACAACAGAAAGAGTTGAAACATATCTCCCGGTGATTTGATGAGCTGATTCATTGATTATCATTATATCTTCTTCAAATTGGTATCCTGTAAATAACCTAAAATCCATGAATTTTGTGTGTAGATGGTGGAAAGATTCGGTTTTCTCTCAAAAGACCTTTCCTAGGCATCTTCACGTAGAATACTACACTTTGGCATCTTGCATTGCGACTGATCCTCAACATTCTTCCTTCAGACTGGGATTTTCCAAATTGTCTCATATCCTCACGGTTCTGGACGATATTTACGATAACTTCGGAACGATGGAGGAGCTCGAGCTCTTCACAGCGGCAGTTAAGAGGTGGTATTCAATGGATTTTAGAAATAATGTATGCATTATGTTGTTTGGAGGTATTGCGCAGAAAGGGATAAAGCTCTTTAATTGCAAAGATTTTTTTGAGTGAAAATGTCGAAGAAATGTAAACTTAAGAAATTGTATTCAATGGATTTTAGAAAGAATGTATGTTTTAACAAAAAGGATCTTATCAACTGCACCTATCAGCTCTAAGATGATTACTAAAGACTTACCCATATCCCTTACTGATTGTAGAAATCAGTAAAATAAGCCTATTCTGATCTGCAACTAGAAACTAAATGAATATGTTTGACCAAACAAAATTTGCGCTTATGAGATCAGATGGAATCCGTCCGCAACGGAGTGGCTTCCAGAAAATATGAAAGGAGTGTACCTGGTGCTTTACCAGACCGTAAATGAAATGGCGCGAGAGGCAGAGATGTCTCAAGGCAGAGACACGCTCAACTATGCCCGACAGGCTGTATGGATAACAGTAAAGCATTCGTATACAATATTTATTTGTGAGATCTTACTGTGATGATTAGTTAATTTGCTTTGCTTGTGCTGGTGCCTCTGCAGTGGGAGGCTTTTATTGATTCGTTTATGAAAGAAGCGAAGTGGATTTCTAGTGGTTTTCTGCCAACGTTCGAGGAGTACTTGGATAACGGGAAAACTAGTTTCGGTTATCGCATAGCCACATTTCAACCCATCCTTACGTTGGGCATTCCCTTTCCTCCTCATATCCTAGAGGAAATAGACTTTCCTTCCAGGTTCAATGACTTAGCATGTGCCATCCTTCGCTTAAGAGGCGACACTCTCAGCTACCAGGTACTGCTTATAACCTTCTCTATCTAATCAGACGGAAGAAGCCTTTTTCTGAATTGCAGGACTGGTTCTGAGATAGAAATTTATAAATGGTATTGACATTGGCATGGTGAATGTAGGTTGAGAGAAGCCGTGGAGAAGAAGCTTCGTCTATATCGTGTTATATGAAAGAGAATCCTGAATTAACGGAGGAAGATGTAGTCACTGATATCATGGCCATGGTCAAAAGCTTATTGAAAGAACTAAATTGGGAGTTTCTTAGAGCCGACAGCAATGTTCCGATCACTTCCAGAAAATATGCTTTTGACATTCTGAGGGCTATCTACCACTTGTACAAATATCGAGATGGCTTCAGGGTAACGAGCAATGAAGTAAGGAATTTGGTCATAAGAGCCGTACTTGAACCTGTTGCTATGTAAATGCTGATGTGATACTGCTATGTTAGACTATGTATTGCAGCTGTTAGACTTGGACTATGTCATGTCGTGGCCAGGCATTGTAATTTCAAGGTAAACGTTATCAATGTTAAGCATGCCTGTTAGACTGTCATGTTGTAGACACACTAGGTTATCAAGGGAACTTAAGTATGCTGATCAGCAACTAAAATGTTATAAACTTAATCTTTTTATAAAATGGAAAGTTAAAAAATAGTTGTGTTGAAAGGTCTTTGTATGTATTTCAACATAGCGTGGTGGTTTATTGGTCATGAATTAACATGGGAGCATTTTTAAATCAGAGAATATTAAAAAAATTTGGCTATTTTAATGATTTAATCACTTAACTTTTCATCCACATTACAACAATTTGGTTAGAAAATCAATAGTTACTTTTCCTAAAACAGTAACTTGGACATTGTTTCCAAGTGTAACATCACTTTGAGCTAAATTATCTAGACTGGAAAAAAAATTTAAAATATGAGTCGTATGATAGCTACATCATGAATCTAAGTACCATATGTCATGTGGACTTTCTTAAACAACATTGCATTCAATTGGAGATGTTGATGCCATTAACATTGCACTTGTTGAAGTGTTGGTGTTGGTCGACTGATTTGAGCTTTTCCTTCCTTGTTCATATTGTTTCTTCGTGAATTCATATGTATAATGACCAAATTTATTACAACAATGACATTGAATTTTTTATTTATCAAACCTCTGGCCACTTGGCAAACTTGGATTCTGATACTCTCCTCTACCATCGACATCTGCAGGACTTTTGCCTTGTCCTCCTCTTGAAGAACTTCTTCCTCTGTCTCTGGAATTGTTTCTCCCCCTACCTCTACCACATCTTATGCATGACTGTGCTGGGAATGCACCTTCCAATGATGTTTGTGTTCATGATTGATGAGTGAATCCTACAGCTCATCAATGGTAAATGTCGACATGTGTGTGTGTTCTTCTAAGGTCACAACCAAGTTTTCAAATCTTGGGAGAAGACTTCTGAGAATTATTTCAACAACCCTTTGGTCTTCTATGTCTTGTCCATGAGATTTCAGTTCGTTTATCAAACCAATAACTCTGGTGTAGAATGTGTCTATAGTCTCTGAATCTTTCATGGACAGAAATTCAAAATCTCTTCTGAGAATCTGAAGCTTGGATGTCCTTATCTTATCCAAACCTTGATAAGCGGTCTCCAATGTGTCCCATGCCTTCTTAGCATTAATTTTTGCTGCTACTCTTGGGAGTATGCTTTCACGCATGGCTTGATGTATGTAGAACATAGCCTTTCCATCTTTCTTCCTCCGTTCCCTCAAGGCATCTTTGTGAGCTTGTGTGAGATTGTTATATGATGTCATGTCTGCTCATCTTTCAGAGCTTGTGTGAGATTGTTATATGATGTCATGTCTTCTCATTCTGTATAACCATGGTGGACTATTTCCAATACATCTTGACCTCTGAACAAATCCTTCATAGTTAGAGACCACAATATTCATAATTCTTTCCTATAAAAATTGGAGTTTGCAATGAACTAGAAGTGGAAGGCATTTTTAAAATTTTTAACTTTCCTTAGAAAATTATTTTCCCACCTTTTAAGACTATATTTCTTTCCTAAACCTTGTTGTGATACCAGTTAACCAAAACTGAGCCGAAACCGAGCCGAGCCGACTTCTTATTAAAAATTAAAATTTTTACCGCTGAGTTATTAAAAATTAAAATTCACGCCCACCTCTTTTTCTTTTTCTTACTTGTCCGGTGAAACTTGTCTAAATCCCAAATAGACATGTTTATCAAATTTGGTCGGCCTTTTAAATACCCAACTAATTTACTTCAAGAGGTTCTTACTTGTCGGTTCTACCGACAGGTTTCCACTAGTCGGTTTACTCAACCGACCACTTGTCGATTTCACTCAATCTATTTTCTTAGACTCACTTGCCGTGGTATGGTTTTAGTTAGAATTTAAAGAGTAGGTTTCTTAGTCTCAAAGACTTAAGAAATTACAAATATTTGTCACCTACGAGTAAGATGAAGTAAAAATCGACACAATAACATTTCAACATAACTTATAAAAACATATACCCAAATATTTTGGAAGACTTGAGTCGACCAGAGTGCCCTAAAATCTGGAACTTTCACAGGATGAAAAATTTATGGGTTCTTGTTCTTTCAATCAACCGTAATTGTAAACAACATTTACAAAAGTAAATATGGAGGAAATGTGCAGCTAAATAAACATGCATTCAACCATAAACTATTTCATATATATATATATATATATTTTGGAAATAACAAAGGTAATGCAAACTTGTCAATCCAATCATGTCAGCTCACCGAGTGATCATTTTACAGAGCTTTGGCTCTTCAACAGAATCACATACACAGAAGCTTGAGCTTCGACACAATTCTTTCTTCACTCTTTGATACCCTCTGAGCTCTCTCTTGCTCTCTATTGTATCTATTGTCTAACATGATTTACAATATTCTTCTACTATTTATAAGAAACCTGAAAATTGCTTCTATGTGAATCGACTGACTCACCATTAAAGACTGTAATAACTATCTACCTAACAACTTAGCTTCACTCTCTGATATCCTCTGAGCTCTCTCTTGCTCTCTATTGTATCTATTGTCTAACATGATTTACAATATTCTTCTACTATTTATAAGAAACCTGAAAATTGCTTCTATGTGAATCGACTGACTCACCATTAAAGACTGTAATAACTATCTACCTAACAACTTAGCTTCATAAATTAGTTCGACTGGTTTAAATTGCAGAATCACGGAGTCTTCACTCTTGTCAGATTAACTGACAAGATCTTGACTGATACTGAGTTGGACAGATTCAGCTCAGATCAGATACAGATCTGCAAGTAATTACTTTTTCCAACACCATACATACTCATCAAGGTTAGACTACCAAAAAAACCAGCATAACAGTATCCCATACAATTCAGAGATAGACAATTTCACATTAATAATGAGAGTCTTTGGTGCTCAGATTAGTGAGTAGAATAATAACCCACTCGCTAGTTTTTTATTATAAAAAAAACAACTATATATTAGTAACAAAATGTGTCATATATACATCCATAAGCTTCACTTATCAAATAAAAATATATTCATAACCCACTTAATAATCCAAATAATAGAAAAAATTAAATCAAAGGCTACTTTTCTAAGTAGTCTAATAATGCAGCTCATCTTGTTAAATATTAATTCACCAAAACCATGACTTTGCACCACATAAATGAGATAGATACAATAATAATGTAGATCATCTTGTTAAACATTAATTCACCAAAAGCATGACTTTGACTTTGCACCACAGACACAATCATTGTCTAATTTTAAGGTTGGCAATGGCGATGTGTATTATGAATTGCCAATGGCTTAATGATAAAACTAATCTATTTTAATTCCAATATATTATTAAGTCAAATAAAAACAATAAAATATTACAAACTACAAAACAAAAATTAGATGTCTCAGTATTAATTATGGGAATTTATTAGTAAGCCTGAACTTTAATCATTTAAGCGAGAGTTGCAAACTAAACTATACGGACAAATTTATGCAATGATGTTGGGCCTGGAGTTGATGATGGGCCAATTGTCTTGCACAGAGGTACGAGAAAAAGGGTGTTGTGTTCAACTGCGTGATGTTGGAAAAAGATCCTAGTTGTTGTTCAACTGACCAGACTTCAAGTAATCTATATGAAAAACAGACTTTGACTTTGAGTAATCTCTTGTACCCTAGAAAATCACCAATCCTCTAGAGAAATGCCCCTTTACCTCACCTTATGCCATAGAGGAAAATAGGGCAGATCTCTCACGTGACCATCTGTGATTTTGGTTCCTTGGAGAGTGCCTACATTATGGAGGACATCACATCCTCGTCAACCTTGACTTCTCATGAGTGGGGACTGCGTTAGGAAAACCATATCTAGAAATTTTGATGCAATCTATCAAACATGCAAAAGTTGAGCTTGGTAACCCTACGCTGGCACCGAAATTTAAAAAACTTGACACTTTGTATAATTTGATATGCTTAGTTAAAATGCCTTAATGTATTTTTTTTGTTCTATATCATATTATTAATTACCATCACTGCTATATCATATTATTAATTACCATCACTGTCGGACTGTGATCTAAACCATTATTGACAAATTTACTTTTCTGGAGGGCACTGAGTAGAAAATGTTTTTTAACTGGCTGGATCATAGACACCTGGAATATTAATTGTCATCATAAAGAAGGTATTGTTTAATGCAAAGTTTCCCTAAGACATTGTGTGGCAGCATAAAGAAAGTATTGTTTAATGCAGAGTTTCCCAAAAGCATTGTGTGGCAGCTCCAAAAGTAAAGAAAAATAAAATTTCTTACTACACAATAACTCAAGTTGATTATCGCAACTCTCCTCTCTAAGCTCTTGCGAGAATTTCAAAGAACACTCTATTGAATGTGATCCTAGGGTTTTAGGTATTATGTGATAAAGTGGTTTATTGGTAAAAGAAACGTAGTGAAAACCAAGAGGTCATTGCTCGTCGTCACTAGTAATTGGAAGTTGAAATTGGATGTAATCGCAAAAATCCAACAATAGTTACATCAGGAAAATAGAACATGCGGTGAATCGATGAAGTAGAAAATGGAAAATTTTATTTTATTTATCATTTTTTATCTTAGAGAATATTAATTCATTTCATTATTTAATATATATTTTGGCCCTACATATTTGGTGGGTGAAAAAGGATAACGATGAATGGACCAAAATTTTGGGACGGAAATGAATGGAGGTGAATTCCATATTGCAAAAACTTACCAGATCAGAAATCAAATGCGATCGAACATGCCACCTTTGATCATATCACTCTACATTTGGAGAATCATGGCAGCTGTGAGGGATATTTAACCAATATCGATTAAAATAATCAAGTCTTCCTTTTTGTAAGGAAATATGTTGTCTTGCTTTATTTTTCTTTTGGATCCGTACATATTTCTGTAATATTTTTATTAAGGAGAAATCAGAAAACCAGAGACTGTCATTCTGAGTCGTTTCATATATTCTGTTGTATTTTGTAAGATTGTTCTATGCTCTTCATTTTGTGTGTCTGATTTTTCTTATTTATCAATAATTTTTTTTATAAATATAATGTATAAACAATATTTTTAATATCATCCTTTTGTTTCATGATTATGAAATATTGGTAATTCTGGGAGTTTATCAGCAAGCCTAAACTTTAAGCATCTAAGAGAGAGTTGCAAATTAAACTATCCGGACAAAGTTATGCAGTGAGGGCGTGGAGCTGATGCTAGGCCACTTGTCTTGTGCACAGAGATAGGAGAAAAGGGTGCTTTGTTCGACTTCTTGATGTTGGAAAGAGATCCCAAGCTGTTGTTCAACTGCAACAGACTTTGAGTAATCTCTTCACCCCAAAAAATCATCAATCCTGGCTTGAACCCTACTGCCAAAAAAATCATAGGGAAATGCCCTTCTACCTTACCTTTTTCCATAGAAGAAAATAGGGCAGATCTCTCACGTCCTTGGAGAGTGCCTACATTATGGAGGAAATCACATCCTGGCCAACCTTGACCCCTCATGAGTCTGAACTATCTTACCAAAACCTTACCTAGAAATATTGACACAATTTGTCAAACCTGCAAACTTTGAGCTTGGTAACCTAAGTTGAACCCCAAGCTTGCACAGAGATTAAAAAAACTTGACACTTTGTACAAATTGATATGCTTGGTTAGAATGTCTTAATGTATTTTATTTGTTCTATATCATATTATTAATTACCATCACTGCCACTTTGTGATCTAAACAATTATAGATAGATTTAAGTTTCGGGAACACATTTAATTATGCAATTGCTAATATCATCCTTGCAGATGTCATGTGACACAAGAACCTAGAGCAACGTCATATCCCCAAACTAATAATAATCTAAAAAAATAGACAATAAAAAATAATAATAATAATAATTAAATGTTTTAAATATTATGAAACCTTAGTCTAAATTCCATTACATTTAATAAAAACTATTACAAACTTTAGAAGACTGAAAAATTTTACTTATATTTAAATGAATTAATATTAATGAGTGATTCATATATATCATCTTGTGTGACATAAGGTGACAAAAAAAAAAAGACTTAGATTTATTTCAAACTAATATACATACAAGTGTTTAAGAGTTATGTTTTAAATAAATAATGTGCATGTATCTAAACCTTTAATGGTTACTTGATAAATTTATATCAGTAAAGAATTAACAAATGATATAATCATAATGATAACCATAACTATATATTTAGATATGCATTAATCTAATTATAGTAAAATGGATTTTTCTTTCTTTATCAATTACAACTCAATATTTATTTAACTTTACCATTGGGAAAGGTTAAACCAATAGTGACACTTCCAATTGAAATATAACCGTATTTTTCAAATTTTATCTTTCCTTTTAAATCATTAAAATTATTACAAACTATTTATGCACATAACTATTTCTATACTTATGACCGGTTTTCTTTTGAAAGGTGAAAATAAGAATTAAAATTAGCACAAATTAGGTAGGGAAGAGGAGCTAGGGAAGAGTAGCCAAATGTAGGACACGGACTAAATTTATAGATAAAAAATAATGAGAATACATCTCAATTTTAGAAAATTAAATATTATAAATAATTCTTAAAAATTATAAATATTTTGTATATAAATCTAGTATTTTGATGTATTTAAATTATTAATCACAAAATTTTCTTCTTCATTTTGAAATAAAAAATATTTTTAAATTTCAGTTTAAATGACAATCACTTTTAATCACATCAATGTCTCAATTTAAAAAACACTATAATTAAAAAAACATAGAAATAACAATTAGTTCGCGTTTAAGCCAATCACTTGCTAGTGCAGCACCAACGCTTTTTATTTTCAATACACAGTGCCCTTAGGTTTTCAATCTCACATTTTCTAGCATTCAGCGCAAATCAACCAAAGCTTAGAAGCACTACCATAAAAAAAAACTTAGAAATAACAATCATTTAGTTTGTAATCCAATCACCTCAATTGCACTTGCTGATGCAGCTTTAGTAGTACAGGCTCTCAATCTCATATGTCCTATAATTCAGCGCAAATCAACCAAAGTTTAGAAGCAATACCAGGTTATATATA
>LPNX011094323.1:136580-214441 GCA_001517045.1 Pseudotsuga menziesii
GTTGGTCAGTTCTTCTTTTGAGCTTTCTTCGTAGAGAAATCCCAAGTCTTGGAATGTGTCGTCCAAGGAAATCTATTACACCTTCCATTAGCATGTGTTTGATGTCGGGAAGGCAGGGGAGTGCCGCTCTCTTGAACAGTAGCACTGAAAATTTAACTAACAGTTCAAAATCATAACCTACAAGAAGGCTACGACTCACTGACAGAGCTCAGAAACTCAATTTAATTTCTACAGGACTGTTGCACCTCAGTTGCTACTGCTAACAGTACCTAGCAGAAGGTGTTGTAGCTGGCTGTTACGACCGGCAACACTTTATATGATTAATTCAACTAGTTGCGACTGCTGACGTCACTCACAGCTCACGCACAACTCTGTTGCAGCTCACTATTTAACACATTTTTTGATCACCCCTGCATCTGTAAACTTATCAAAAATATTCTAGTGACTAAATAAAGAACATTCACACTAATAAAACTCCAGCTGCTACAACAAACTGACATAAAAAAAATAAATTTGAGTTTTTTCAAAAACAGAGTAAAACACATAATTACATAGGAAAATATTAGAGTTTCAACTTTGTTTCTATTTCACTCTCTACTGTGTATTTTCAGCATATCAAATATGCTTTACAATGAAAATATTTATAGGATTTTAACTAAGTCGACCATTAAATTCTAATTGGCCCTTCAGATAACAAAATGGAATTCATAATTTATGATTTACAAACTGACATAAAATAAACTACTGCGCTACCTCTTCAAGAAAATTAGATGTGATTTGTTGTGTTAGTTTTTCATCATTCAAGCTAGCATTATGATCTTAGGATCTTTTAACTGAGAGAATAACAAGCACAGCAATAAAACATAAGCACATCACAAGAGACAAGAGACACAAAGAGTTTTCCTTGGGGAAACCATAAAGGAGAAAACCACGCAACTTCCTCTGAGATAGAAGCAACACCAAAACAGTAAAATCCCCAAAACAATAAGATGATCTCCACACAGCAACAGTCTCTCTCTCTCACACTGAGAGAGCTTCTCCTCTCACTCATGCGCCCCAATGAGTGAGTGTGAGTGTTGCAAGTGAGATAAATAGAAAGGCTCACTCTCTATTTATATTCTTCCGTTCACTTGAAGTGCACTCCAACATGTCGGCCTCACTTACCGATTACTTACTAGAGCCGACATCTCTAGGAGTGTCTAATAACCCTAGTGCCCCATCACTTGTGGGGACTTTGCCTCCTCCGACCAATAGGAGGGTAACACAATGGTGGGGACTATTTCCCCGACTTACAATGACTCACCTAGGGTCGAATTCACTAGGATAGTCTAATAACCCAAGGGCCCCACAACTGTGGGGACTTTAACCCTTGACCAATAGGAGGGTTACCCACAATGACTTGACATGACTTTCTCATTATAGAAAATTCCTGAAATAAACATCGGGGTATGACATGACTCAAATACATTACAATACATCCCGGAATGAACATCGGGTTACAATAGATAAGAAATACAAGTGAATACATTCTGAAGTTACAATTACATCAACACTCCCTCTTAACTAGGAAGGTATTCACTCGACACAATTTATCAGCACAAGTCTTCTTCTCTGTATCAACTGGATCAACTCGTCATCTGCATCTTAGGACTTCTAAGTCTTCAAGTCATCTTCACTGGATCTGGATCATCTCTCGATCTGGATCAGCATGGAACATCATCATTGGATTTGGATCATCACTCGATCTGGATCATCATGGAACATCATCACTGGATCTGGATCATCATGGAACATCATCACTGGATCTGGATCATCTCTCGATCTGGATCATCATGGAACATCATCACTGGATCTGGATCATCACTGCTAGATCATCATCACTAGATCTCGATCATCACTCGATCTAGATCATCGCTAGTGCTATCTCATGATTCTTCTCATCATAGGAAGTTCTACAGAGCCAACCCTTTTTCATGTTGGTTGTAGGCTTAGCCTCCATGTAGGTATTTTACAGCACTTATATCTGATCAACACATGATACGAAGAATGGTTCATCATTTCTATCTGATCAACACATGATGCGAAGATAGATACTGCACTTACATCTGATCAACACATGATACGAATAATGGCACGCCCAGCACTTACATCTGACCTACTTGTTAGAAAGGCACGCCCAACACTTACATATGACCTACTCGTCAGAAAGGCACGCCCAGCACTCACATGTGACCTACTCGTCAAAAAGGCCCAGCACTTACATATGATCAACACATGATTCTAAGAATGGCTCAATATCTCTATCTAATCAACACATGATGCAAAGATAGATACTGCACTTACATATGATCAACACATGATGCGAAGAATGGCACTACACTTACATCTGATCAACACATGATGCGAAGAATGGCACAGCACTTACATCTGATCAACACATGATGCGAATAATGGATCATCACTTATATCTGATCAACACATGATGCAAAGAATGGCTCTGCACTTACATCCATCCAGGCAGGAACACATCTTGCTCACAATAATGGAAGGGCTTGCACTCACATATGATCTTGTAGGAACCAATCCTACAGTCATATCAGAATGACCCCCAGTCCTCCTCGACTGAGCTACCTGGTAACTGACTAGGCGCCTCCATTCTCGTAGAGAATGACAGTTGCCCTTACATCCGACCTGCTCATCGAAATAGCCAACACTCACATCTGACATGGAAGGAACTTAATCCTTTAGCCATGACAGAATGGTTCATGCCTTACATCTAACCTACTCGTCAGAATGGCTCTCTCAGTCCTGGACTGAGTCTTCCTGGTAACTGACCAGGTAGCTCCATTCCCAGAATGGCAATCAGCACTCATATCTGACATGGAAGGAACCAAATCCTCTCACCATGATAGAATGGCTCAGCCCTTATATCTGACCTACTCGTCAGAATGGCTATGGATCTTAGCACTCATATCTGACATGGAAGGAACTGAATCCTCTCACCATGATAGAATGGCTCAGCCCTTACATCTGACCTTCTTGTCAGAATGGCTTTGGGACTCATCACTTTCTCTTGGAGGAAACCTCGATCTTGAGAACACCAAGCTTCTCCTTGAAGTACTCGAGCTTCACTTTGGCCAATGGCTTCATCAACACATCAGCTATCTGTTCCTCCGTCGCAACATACTAGAGCTTCACTGCTCCTCTCTGCACCATATCCCTGATATAGTGATACTTGATCTCGATGTGCTTCAACTTGTCATGGAACACTAGATTCTCTGACAAATTTATGCAACTCTGGTTGTCACAATGTATACAAGTAGCATCCATCTGGAGATCAAATAAATCAGACAGTAGCTTCCACAACCATATTACCTCACCACTAGCTGAACAAGCTGCAACATACTCTGCTTCAGCTGTACTCAGTGCCACACAGGATTGCTTCCTGCTAAACCAGGAGATCACACCTGATCCCATACTGAAGCAACACCCTTAAGTGCTCTTCCTATCAATGGCGCTGCCTGCCCAATCTGAATCAACATAACCATCCAGGTTAATCTTCTAATTCCCATCATACTTGAGCCCTAATCAACTATACCCCTACATGCTTTGCAACCATCAGGTGAACATGTCTCAATGTGTTCACAGCAAAGAAAATATCTGGTCTCAGGTACATCAAGGACCCAATCATCTCACGATACATCGTAGCATCAACCGTCTCTGATGAAGCATCACTTAATAGCTTCATGTTTGATGCCATATGTGTGGTCATGCAGTCCATCATCCTGAACCTATTCAGGATCTCTACTGCATACTTCCCTTGTCCACACCTGTATGCCTAGAACAATAGTGCATCGACACATAATAGGAGCATCACTGGTTTTCCGTCTTCAACCTTGAAGTAAAGCCTAGAGTAATCAGTAATCTTCCCATCTTGTCGTACCATGTTGAACCTCAAGATATTTTGTAGTCACTCCCTCTGAAGCGAAGCATCATACTCCCTCTGTCTTTTGTGCTCTATGCACTGAAAACATTCTGTACCAGAGTGACAAGTAGCTTCCTATGCTACTAATATTCTATGTGACCATCTAGTGTATAGACTTGCATCTTCAACCTTGTAGCAAAGGTTAAGATCTTCATCAGGCTCATCATGTATGTGTTTCAACTCTTACTAGCTGCAAATGTCTCTTCATAGTCTAGGCCTTCTTTTCGTAAGAAGCCTTGTGCTACGAATCTTGCTTTGTATCCCACAATGTTTCCATATATTGCATGATGGAACTATGAACTTCTCTTTAGGTCTCGATACTGCACCCTGACATCATTCTTCTTGAACTTGTCTTCCTTTTCTTCTTGGTGGCTGGAAGGTTCTGCATCAATGATATCACTGCACTCATCATATTATTCTTTGTCTTTGAACTATCGTCACTTGTTCTTCGAAACAAGTCTTCATTCTTCTTTGCTTGTAGGCGATCATGTATGCAATCTTTCCTACAAGTCAAATGCATTTGTATGGTTAGAACATTTCATAAGGAATATTCATATTGGAAAATTCTTATGCATATATATATGATCATGCAATTACTTTAGCCAATACAACATTCATCCATATCTCACAAAACTTTCTAGATTCCTTCCATCTCTACCAAGACAACATTGCGATTGTGCACTAATCCAATATGTCAGCAAAGAGGTTTCATTCTCGATAAGTGGCAATGGAGAGTTGTATAGCACCATGAGCTACTTACCTATCACATGCATACCAGTAGTATACTATCATTAATGCAAACACCCTATCATGCATAATACATCAACTGAATATAAACAAATGCATAACAAAACAATATTAAGAAATGACAATTAAATACTTATCTTTATTTGATTCGTGGTTATACTCCTTCTTGAGCCTTCAGCTTTATCGTCTTCTTCATTCATGATAGCATCGTTTCTTATCCAAATGCTAGGGTGGATAAGAAGTTCTTCAAGAGTTGAGATCTTCATATTCCTCATCGCTTGAGGGATCTTCTTTGTATAGTGAGATCTTGATATTCAATTGCTCCCATCTTCTCTTCTCTTCTTATGAGTCTAGCTTCTTCTTCTTCTCGAAATCTACTGAAAGTAATCACTTCCTTCTGGCACACATTCCTTGCATGAATGAATCACATGATCCTGGGAGTCCATTCAAGGTGGCCATCACCACTTCTGCATTCTTTACTTCTTCTTTTACTGCTTCAAGTTGTTCTTTGATTCGAGATACCCTTATGACTGCATGGTCTTTGCATTCTGGATCTTCACTTCCTTTAACTCAATTTTTAAGGTCATATTCTGATCTATGTTCTTTCCTTCAAATAGCTTGGTCAAGGAATAAAAAATCATTGGTGTCTTTAGGGAAGACACTTGTAGTACAAGTTGATTCGTGACTGAATCATCAATGATCTTCTCGGCATTGACCAAGTTCTTATTGTGAAAGGCTTCTAGCCTCATCTCCCTCTGGAACTGGAACCTCTATACTCATATAGGTGTCCAATCCATTTTCTTCAGAGAGATCATATACTTCCATGCTTGGAAGTTGTCTACTTCACCAAGATTATCATCAAGCTGATGTGATAGATTACTTTGAAATGAGAACCTCAAATGAAAATAGCAATAGATTAGATCTTACCGATTAGAGGTGTCCATCATGGTTCCGAAGCTCGCTGATCTAGGGTTTGTCATAGAAACCCTAATTTTCAAAACTTGGAATATTTTATATCTGATTGGATAGACAGATAGATCTCTTCAAATGGAGCTATCCAATGTACTCCTTTTGTGAAAACAATGGAGGGAAGCTCCCGGAACAGTAAGCCCTAGATTTCCAATTTCTTCTGTAGAAATTCCTGTTACTGTTTCTATGATATCTCCAAAATTACTAATCCTCTATGTCTAAAATTTCGTACTGAGGTAACCTCGCATGTCCCTGATCCAACACCGTAGGTTTCATCAGAATTGGTTTCACCATTTGGGATTTATGATCCTTTTCCCAAGGTGACCTGTTACAGGACTGTTCAGAACAACAAAGTTGTACGACATGCCACGTGTCACTGGTTCATCTTCTGAGTCTGATCTTCAGACTACCAAAATTAAAGTCCGTGAAATTTCTAGGGAATCTTTAGGAATTCCATTTGAACCTCTGTAACCCAACATATTGCAATTCTCCCTAGGTGTCCTGTTTAGGGATGAATTCTAGAAGAGGGTGGAACCCTAACTTGGAGGGATCATATCTCCCAGACTATAGCGAATCTGAGGCTGATTTTCAGACAAAGTCTGAATCAGGATTTCATCTTCAGCTATTGCAATTTTTCATCTTTTGAGACATCACCAACCTCAGAATATTGCGAATGTACCAAAAATTAGCAGTTTTAGTATTTAGGGTTTTTCCTAGCTCGGGGTCAAACTAGGGTTTGACTTTCCCAGAGTTTCACCCAACCAAATTTCTTGATCCAGGTCTCTAAAATTCAGTTTTGATGAGGAGAACAATCCTATGCTAGTATCACTCAAAAATTCCTCTTCTGTAGAAATCCCTAATTTCCGCATCGAAAACTAAAAATGCTCGGAATCGAATTCCGCTTTGACAAAAAGATGCGCCCTTCAATGGAGAGTCATCCTAGCATACTTTTGCTGATGGATTGTGGAGAGAGACCCAAAAATTAAGAAGCACTAGCTTCTGTAGCTGCACAATGTCTTCTTCTCAGGTTAGCTCTGATACCATGTTAGTTTTTCATCATTCAAGCTAGCATTATGATCTTAGGATCTTTTAACTGAGAGAATAACAAGCACATCAATAAAATATAAGCACATCACAAGAGACAAGAGACACAAAGAGTTTTCCTTGGGGAAACCATAAAAGAGAAAACCCCACAAATTCCTCTGAGATAGAATCAACACCAAAATAGTAAAAGCCCCAAAACAGTAAGATGATCTCCACACAGCAGCAGTCTCTCTCTCTCACACTGAGAGAGCTTCTCCTCTCACTCATGCGCCCCAATGAGTGAGTGTGAGTGTTGCAAGTGAGATAAATAGAGAGGCTCACTCTCTATTTATATTCTTTCGTTCACTTAAAGTGCACTCCAACATGTCGGCCTCACTTACCAATTACTTACTAGAGCTAACATCTCTAGAAGTGTCTAATAACCCTAATGCCCCATCACTTATGGGGACTTTGACTCCTCCAACCAATAGGAGGGTAACACAATGGTGGGGACTATTGCCCCAACTTACAATGACTCACCTAGGGTCGACTTCACTAGGATAGTCTAATAACCCAAGGGACCCACAACTGTGGGGACTTTAACCCTTGACCAATAGGAGGGTTACCCACAATGACTTGACATGACTTTCTCATTATAGAAACTTCCCGGAATAAACATCGAGGTATGACATGACTCAAATACATTACAATACATCCCGGAATGAACATCGGGTTACAATAAATAAGAAATACAAGTGAATACATTCCGAAGTTACAATTACATCAACATGTTGGCACTGTTCTGTTGCAGCAAAATTACTTTTGATAATATAAATAATCTTATGTTTTTCTGGTAGTGTGCCGGTGAGGCAGTTTGCGGCTCTTCAACATTCTGGCGGTTACAATCTCGGTGGTGATGACCCTTCAAGAAATGTTGCAGTTAGCGGTGGAGTAATTAACCAAATTCCAACATTCTCCCCCTTAATTACTACCCTAAAAAAACCAAATTTTGTAACACTAAATTTCTGTTACAGCTTACAAACCCCAATGTTTTTCCTATGAAGCTCAAACAAATCTTTTCCCCATGGTTTTGGAAACAAGTCTGCAAACTAATTTCTTGATGTGCAAAATTCCACATTGATTTCATTGTTGTTTATCAGTTCACAAATAAAATGATACCATGTATCAATATGTTTACTTCTTTTGTGAAAGACGTGATTTTTTGATAGTGCAATCGCTGAGTTATTATCACAAAAAATTGGAGTTGGTTCATTTTGTTCATGTTGTAACTCAGAAAGAGTTCTTCTCATCCATACTATTTGACATGCAGTTGTTGTTGCTACAACATACTCTACCTCGCCAGAGGATAATGTCACTCTGGGATGCTTCTTTAATGCCCATGCTACTGATCCTAATCAAAAAATGAACACATATCCAAATGTGCTCTTTTTATCATCAATAGAAACTGCAAAATCATTGTTAGTGTATCCAATCAACTTAAAATTTGAATTAGATGTATATTGGATAGTAAAATTTGTTGTTCCAACAATATATCTTAGGATTCTCTTTCCAACTTGCTAGTGGGTACTCTTCAGTGTTTCCATAAACCTTGAAATTAAACTTACTACAAACATCATATCAGGTCTTGTTGCAGTTAAGTACATGAGACTTCGAACCAGTCGCTTATACATCGTTGGATCAACTTTTGACCCATCATCTTCTTTACTGAGTTTTGTGCCAGTTGCTATTGGAGTTGCAGCTAGCTTACAATTCAGCATTCTGAATATTTTCAATACATCATTTTCATATTTATACTGACATATAAAAATACCATATTCAGATTGAATTACTTCAATACCAAGGAAATATTTCATCATTCATAAATCAGTCATCTCAAATTCTGTTTTCATGTCTTTCTTGAACTCATCTACAGAAAGATCTCCAGTGAATATCAAATCATCCACATATAAAGAAACAATCAGTATTTTACCTTCTTGATTTACCTTTGTATACAACGTTGGTTCACTTGGACTTCTGCTAAATCCTTCACCATTCAAATATTCACCAATTTTGTTGTACCAAACTCTGGGTGCCTGCTTCAATCCATACAACGCTTTCTTCAATCTGTAGAATTTTTATTCTTGTCCATCAACCTCATATCCCGGAGGTTGTCTTACATAAACCTCTTCTTCTAAAGGTCCATTCAAAAATGAAGACATTACATCCATTTTATGTACATACCATTTATTATGAGCAATAATAGCTAATACCATCCTTACCGTATCAAGTATGGCTACAAGTGCAAATGTCTCATTATAATCAATTCTAGGTTGTTGACTAAACCCCTGAGCAACAAGTCTTGCTTTATATTTTTCAACATCACCATTAGCATTTAACTTAGTTTAATAAATCCATTTGACACCAATACAATATCTTCAAGAGAATCTACAAGATTCCAAGTATTATTTCTTTCTATGACATCAATTTATTCATCCATTAAGTTTTATCAAAACATCCTTTTTAATAGCTTCATCAAAATCTACAGGATCACATGCTATAAATGAAAAATTTTAAACTTGAACTACTTCATCATTTTGATCATACAATTCTCTTAAACTTCTAGTATTCTAACCTCTGACTCCGTTTCTTAATGATGCCAATGTGGGATTTGATTCATTGCTTACCTCTGATCCTATTCCTTGTCGTCCACCAACACTTGATGGTTCACCATGTTCATAAGTTCTGGGCGTTCTGGAAGGTGTCCTTGCTGCTGGTGTATGTGGAGTCAACGGTCCTCCATGTATTCCATGTTCATCTTTTTCATCTTCTGCATGAGGTGTTACAGTTTTCTCACCAACTAATTTATCAATGCTCCCATCCCATGCATATTATTCTTTAAACACCACATCTCTACTAATTACATACTTCTTGGTGATGGGATTATAAATTCTATATGCTTTAGATTCTTCACTATATCCAACAAAAATACATTTTTGAATTCTGTCATCTAACTTTCTCCTGAACTCTTCAGGTACATGTGCATAAGCTACACAACCAAAAATTCTTAAATGAGATATGCTGCTAGACTTACCGCTCCAAGCTTGCTGAGGAACTTGATCCTTCACGCTCTTCGTTGGGCTTCTGTTCAGAATGAATACTAAGAAAGTAACAATGTCTCCCCAATATTTATTTTAGATATGCTTCTCCTTCATCATACTTCGAGCCATGTTCACAATGGTTCGATTCTTCCTTTCTGCTACACTATTTTGTTGTGGAGTGTAGCGTGCAGTAAACTGCCTTTTAATTCCATAATGCTTACAAAAATCCATAAATTCATTTGACATATACTCACCTCCTCCATCTGATGTCAAGACTTCAATAAATTTGTTACTCTCTTTTTCAGCCATAGCTTTGAAAATTTTAAACACATCAAATGCTTGAGATTTATGTTTCAGCAAATACACCGAAGTTTTTCAACTGTAATCATCAATAAAAGACATAAAATAAACATTACTAGTCAAATAAGGTGTTTGCATCAGTCCACACAAATCAGTGTGTACTAGCTCCAATGGTTCCTTTGCTCTGTTTGAGACTCCAGAAATAAATTTTTCTCTATGATGCTTTCCCAATATGCAACTTTCACATGAGCTTGCTGGCTGCTCAATACTCGGCAATCATTTTACCATATGCTTCTTCTGTAGCAATTTTAAACCACCAAAATGTAAATGGCCATATCTCAAATTCCATAACCATGATTGATCTAAACTCTTAGTTTTATAAGCATTCAAAGAGTTAGTCAAATCATTTCTGATAGTCAGCGGAAACATTCTATTCTTTGTCATCTCTACTCTGGCAATCAATTGTTTACTTGGATATTTATCATAAATAGTGCATACCTTTTTCTTAAATAATACTTTGTACTCTTTCTCCAACAAGTGTCCAACACTCAATAAATTACACATTAAACCAGGAACATAATAAACATCATGTATTGTTCTTATTTTACCATATTTTTTGCATACATAGCAATCACACCTTTACCATTAACTTTTACCTTACAGTCATTAGCCAACTTTACTTCATACTCAATGCTTGTGTCTAGACTTGAAAATAATTCCTTATTTCTAGTCATGTGGCTAATGCACGCGCTATCCAAAAACCATATATATTTTGAACTTTCCTGGGTGACATTACAAGTAAAAAACATAGGCTGCTCTTCATTTTCAGTCTCCTCTGTCATGTGTGTAGACAACTTACTAGCATCTGATTGCTTCTTCCAACACTTATTAGCAAAATGCCCAAATTTCTTACAATAAAAACATTGAACTTTAGATTTATCACACCTCTAATTTCTTGACTATCCTGCTCTACTGCTACTCCCCCTTACACTAGGAGTACTCTGCTGTAACTTCTCTTCATTTTCAGCATCATTTCTGTTGTCACTATGACCAACACTTCGTCCTCCTCTTCCTCTGTTACTAGCTCTTCCTTTGCCTCTACCTCTAGTAACTTTTAACTAGGATTTAAAAGCATTTTCTAAAGGAGTGTCATCATACCTGTTCATTCTTGATTCATGAGCAAGCAATGAACCAGTCAGCTCATCAATGTGCATTTGAATGAGATTTTTAAACTCTTCAATTAGAACAACCACTGCTTCAAACTTCTTTGGCAAACATCTCAGCAATTTTTCAATCACATGCTGATTTGGAAGATCTTCACCGTACTGTCGTAGCTGGTTTACAACACTCATGACTTGTGTCATGAAATTATCAACAGTCTCACTGTCTTTCATCTTTAGATTCTCAAAGTCTCTTCTTAAATTTTGCAACTTAACATTCTTCACCTTGGTCACACCTTGATAGCACGTTTCAAGAGTGTCCCAAGCTTTCTTTGAAGACTCAGCACTTGATATTTTCGAAAAAATAGATTCACTCAGGCCTTGCTAAATAAGACCAAGAACCTTATTATCCTTCTTCCGATTTTCCTTCAACAGAACACGTTCAACATTTGTCAGAGCCAACTCAGCCGCTTGATCAGCTGGTTCAGGATAGCCAATCGTAACAAACTCCCAAAGATCGTGAGCACGCAGGATAATTCTCATTTTAATAAACAAGGTGTCGTAATTTCTTTCAGCCAATACTGGAATTTGTGGCTGCACTATATTGCTGTTAGTAGCCATCTTAATTAATTTGAAAAAACAAATGAGCAACAAAACTCAACCAGGCTCTTAAACACAAAAGAGGAATTTAACCAAGCTCTGATACCACTGTGGGGAAGGCAGGGGAGTGCCGCTCTCTTCAACAACATCACTGAAAACTTAACTAACAGTTCAAAATACAACCTACAAGAAGGTTGCGACTCACTGAAAAAGCTCAGAAACTCAATTTAATTTCTACAGGACTATTGCATCTCGAATACTACTACTAACAGTACCCAACAAAAGGTCTTGTAGCTAGTTGTTACGGCCGACAACACTTTATGCGCTTAATTCAACTAGTTGCGACTGCTGATGTCACTCACAACCCATGGACAACTCTATTGCAGCTCACTATTTAATACATTTTTATCACCCCTGCGTTCGTAAACTTATCAGAAATATTCTAGTGACTAAATAAACAACATTCACACTAATAAAACTCCAGCTGCAACAACAAACTGACATAAAAATAAATAAAACTGAATTTTTTCAAAATAGAGTAAAATACAGAATTACACAGGAAAATATGAGAGTATCAACTCTGTTTCTATTTCACTCTTTGTTGTGTATTTTCAGCGTATCAAATATGGTTTACAATGCAAGTATTTATAGGATTTTAACTAAGTTGGCCATTAAGTGCTAATTGGCCCTTCGGATAACAAAACGAAATTCATAATTTATGATTTACAGACTGACAGAAAATAAAATACTACCCTGCCTCTTAAAGAAAATTAGATGTGATTTGATGGCACTATTCTGTTGCAGCAAAATGACTTTTGATAATATAAATAATCTGATGTTTGTCTAGTAGTGTTCCGATGAGGCAGTTTGCGACTCTTCAACATTCAAACAGTTGCAATCTAGGTGGTGATGCCCCTTCAAGAAATGTTGTAGCCAGCGGTGGAGTAATTAACAAAATTCCAACATTTGACAACAATGATAATGTACAGAAACACATAGACAATCATGATTCCAACCTCTAGGACGATGATTTCATATAGTCTCTTTCAATTCCCTATGGGGTAAATATAATCTTTGAATTTATTCTTTGCATATAACTTCTTGATTAAGAAATGAAATATATTATTTTTCGCTTTTATTTACCGTATTGAATGTATATAATGGACAAGCACCTTCATACACTGAACGTGCTAAGAGACTTAGTGAGGAAATAAAAGAGATCATCAATATAATTTTCATGAAATATAGAGAATTGATCACTCCCCTCAATGATCTCCTGTAACGCCTTTCAATAGTCGATAGCATGGAACGATTGGGAATAGATAGGCATTTAAAAAATGAGATAAAATCAGCGTTGGATTATGTTTACAGGTCGTATCCTTATACATATTATTATGCTTTTATAATTGGAATACACATGATTATAACGAGAAGCTAATTTGTCCTGCAGTTATTGGAACGAAAAAGGCATCGGTTGTAGAAGAGATAATGTTTCTACTAATCTAAACTCAACTACCTTGGGGTTTCGAACACTTTGCCTACACTGATACACAGTATCACTACAAGAAAAAAGACATTTTAGCCTCACATTAGCACCACTATTTGTAAAGGATTTGGGAAATCCTCAATTTTCAAATAGTGGTGCAAAAGTGGTGATAATGTGGGGATACACAAGTGGTGCTAATATTTGTGGTGTAAAAGTGGTGTTTGTAACAAAACTTATTTTGGTGTTAAATGAATATGTGTCATTCCATGGTGTATGGTGCAAAACACCAAAACCAATACAACATGGATTAATACTTTCTGGTGCAAAACACCAAAATTATTATTATTTTTTTAATATACACAAACATGTATATGGTGCAAAGCACCATAAAATAATAAAAGGTGCAAAAAAAATAAGCGGTGCAAATCACCATAAAATAATAAATGGTGAAAAAAATATAAATCAATAAAAATGTGTCTGAAGCTGCCCCTCATTGTTGTGCTGGTTTGATAGTAAATTTTATGGGAGGTATCTGTAATGTTTTTTAAGTTCTTAAGCATTCTCAGATTGATTCTTGAAATATTGATTGTAATACGAGATAATGAATTCAAATATGGGATGAAGGTCTTCCATTTTATATCAAGAAAGCACCAACAAGATTTGTATAAAATCAATGGCTAGAAAACCTCACCTTTAGGTTGGTCCTAAATATTGTTTATCTTGTATTTGTGTAAAAAATTGACTTTTGCCTCAGATGCAGGTGACACAAAGGATAGGATTGTCAAGGATGACGAGGCCATGGCTAAGGACTTGCATGCGGCTTAGGATGACGTGGAGGAGGATCAGGATGGGTTGATCAGGAACGTTGTATAGGATGGCGGGGATATGGACGTGGCTCAAAATGACGAGGGTGTGGCCGTAACGCTGGCTCAGAACGACGAGGATGACGAGGATGTTGACATGAATGGGATTCTGGATGACATGGTCGACTAGATGGACGACTACTGGAAGCAAGCAAATAGGCCCCATCATGGGAGCAACACCTCTCTTGTCCATGACGTGAACGACGATTGCAATTCTGACAACTGAAAATCGAACAATTCAGACGATGACACCAGCACTCACAACAATGCTGGCAGTCCCAGTCCCCTCAGCAATTAAGGCCGAGCAAGCTGGGTATAGAGCCATTAAGGCTCGCATGGCTATTTTTTGGGTTGGGTGCATAATGTCTCCATCCTTGTCTTTGGCTCTCCATTTTTTTCGTCTCGCCTACAGCACACAGAGAATTTCCCTTCTGCTCAACCCTGCCTCACAAGAACCCCCCTATGGCTGGTATCAGTCTCGCACTACTCCACAGACTATCCTAGACACAACCTCCCCCGTTGCAATCCTCGTATGCTCAGCCCTCCTGTCACCTGTTTCAATCACACGTTGTTTGTGAACCATATGCCACCGAGATGAATAACACCTACTAGAGGCGGGAGAAGACCTCCCAAAGGAGGAAGAGGGCACGGTAGAGCTGGTGATCTACAGGAACCACCCTTCTACCCGAATTCCAACAATAGGGAATTCGAGGCTAGTTTCTGGCCGTGCTAAGATCCCTCATTGAAGATTGGGAAGACGATTTCTCGGGCGCCACCTCTACAGCCACTCGCACCACCACCCGCAGAGAAAATTATTGGGTCTTTAAAAATTTGCTCACTGTAATCACTCTGCGAGCCATCAACAGGTTTCCCGACCCTATTCAACCTCCTCCACCCCCTCCGCCTCCGCCCCCTATGCCTCCGCCGCCTCCTGATCCTTCGGTTCTGCCCACTCCTCCCCCTCCTCCTCCACCTCACCATAGCAATCTCATGACTCCTCAACGAAATTTTGTAAGGAAGAAAGGACTTGCCACCCAAAATATGTCACAACAGGCTATCAAGCAACCAACACTGGACTCTAGCAGCTCCACGAACAGTGACTCCACAGGCAACGGCAAGAAACTTGAGCAGGAGCGGGAGCAAGGAAATCAACACATACTACAATGGGGCACAGACTATTGCTGCCCAATCACCGAGGTGCCATATGAGCCACTCTAATGCTAGGTGTTACACTCCTCCAAATGTCTAGAATCCACGGTTTTTACATTTTTGTTGTTCAGTAATTGACATTTGTCTAGGCTCACTTTGTCTTGTTTTCAAATACTCTGTTATGTATTTTGAACCTGTCACTTTTTCAAATACTTGGTTCCGTATTTTTGAACTGTCTAAGATTTGTTTTCCCCTCTATGGGGAGGATCAAATTTTGATACTCTTATACCGCTTACTTTGACTTGGTTTGGTGTTCTGGCAACACACACACTTGTACCATTATTCGTATTTTATCTTTACTTAATAGATTAGTCCTAAACTTACAAAAAAAACATTGACTTTTGAGTTCAATAAACATGACAAAATTGAAATAAATCTATCAATGCTTATTGTAGTTAGTTACCTCTTGTTGGATCGCCTCTCTCAATTATCTTTTCATTAGATTCCATCTGGTCGGTGCATTCTTAAAAGAATTATTCTTGAATTAGTTCATCAAATAATTGTATCGACTCTGTAATGTACATGAAACCTCTTAATAAAAAATTCTAAAGCTTACAATGAATATAAATAACAATGAAGATCACTAAATTTACTTTACAACATATTCCAAATATGAAATTCCATCAAAACAAAACGTGGTAGTCAAGAGCATGGTGTGAATGACTGGACATAAATTGGACAGGTAAATTTTCTTTATGGATTAAAAAAATGATGCAAAGGTAGATTAAGAAAAATGGGGTAAGCTTGTAACAATTGATGGGTCTTATAACGATGGATGGAAAATTGTACCACCTTCTTCTTTGAATAAGGTGTATCTATTGGCAGATCGATGGCTATCTTGAAGTAATTTGGAATTTGGAAATGGGTATTTATGGGTGGATTTATATATTTGAAGTTAAATTCTTCACTCATTTAGCATAACCCTGAACTCTGCTTGGGAGGATATTAAAGCGATAAAATGGACAGGCCCTAGTGCAAGTCACGTCCATTAATACCACCTACTTTCTAACCAGCAAGAGTAATTAAAAAGGAACCAGCTATAGTTGAAACTTCTTATGGAGATGCTCGTTGCACTTATGCTGGAATTACTTACCGTTTAACTACTAGACAATATCCTAGTCCTTCTGCTGCTAGTTGTGCCGCTTGAACCGGCGTTACCATATTACCATATTTAGATCATTCCGAACTGAGGATTTTCCACCAGAGTATTTACATTACTTGTTACTGACATTGACACTTTAGATCGAGTCAGATTCAATCCATTTATGTAATTCCATTCAGTGAAGGAGTCATGTCGTCTGTCAAGAACGTGGGCCAAGCAATCAGCCTTTAGTCCTTGCTTTTAAGTGAGTGGTAAATTGAGGTAAATAATAAAAGATCAGATACAAAAACTAAAACTTATGTTTCAAAGCCATCCCTCGAATACACAGAGCAAATTAAAATCACAGCTGAGGAGTAAATTCATAAACCAGAGTCTGCAAGCGCATCATGGCTGAATTTTTCGATAAAATTAAATATGTATATTATATTAATTTTTGAATATTACTTATTCTTAGAAAATGATGTCATTAATATGATGAGATTGAATGAACGTGGCCTCTGGCGGTCTTCTCTCATTGCCCAACCTTATCTTAGCTGGTGATTTGAATTTAACTTTAAATGGCCCAGAGATTTGGGGCACTAGAGCTCAACTTGATCCCTTGGGACCTTTTTTCTCAAAGCTCTTCTCTGATCATCAATTAGTGGATGTGGCTCCTCCATATGCAGGACCAACTTGGAGGAATGGTAGGATGGGGGAAGATGGGATCTCCAAAATACTTGATCGTTATCTACTTTCAGATCAGCTCATTAGCGCTCTTCCTAGACATAGGGTTTGGGCTCACAGATGTGGGATTTTAGATCACTACCCAGTTCTGCTTGAATGGATGGACCAACAAAATCCTTGTGCCTATCCCTTCAAATTCAATCAATCTTGGTTAGGAAATGAGGATTTTATCCAAATGATCCGAACTGAATGGCCTCTAATCCATTCGGATGAATCGATGGATGTTATGAATGAGTTTTTGTGCAAACTACGCCTGCTAAAAAAAAACGTTAAGCCCTGGATTAAAGTTGAGTCTCAAAAATTGAAGGATAAATCATTTTTTCTAGAGGAGGAAATTAGTTCTCTTTTACTTTCTTCTCACTCTGATATTTTAAATGAAGACCAGCATCACAGACTGATATCACTAAAATTTGAGCTCCAAAAGCTATTAGATCATGAGCTATATTCAGCAAGACTTCAAAGCAGGGTTACTTGGGCCTCGAATGGGGATGCCAATACCAAATATTTCCATGCAGTGGCATCGGCCTGGAAAAATCATAATTCCATGTGGAGTTTGAAAGATGAGGAGGGGTACTGGATCTTGGATGATCAAAGCATCAAATCTCTTGGGATTCGATATTTTAAAATTATTTTTGCTGATGATCATAATACAAATCTTACTGCTCAGCTAAGGGTGATTCATCTTTTTCCTTCTTATATAAGGGAGGAAAGAAAAAAGGTATTTACTGATTCTTTCACTCTTTCGGAAGTTGTTGAAGCCCTTAAATCTTTCAAAAAGGATAAGGTTCTAGGCCCTGATGGCTGTCCTGTCGAATTCTATCTGACCTTTATTGATTTCCTGGGACCACTCCTTGTTGATTTTGTGGAATTCTCTAGAATCTTGGGTAGTGTGGCTCCATCCCTTAACTCCACCTTCTTAGCTCTAATCCCAAAAATCGGTCAACCTGTCTCCTTTGCTGACTTTCATCCTATCTCTCTTTGCAACCTCTGTTATAAGTTAATCTCTAAAGTTGCAGCCCTGAGACTCAAACCCTTCCTTGACTCCTCTATTTCTCCCCAGCAATTCGGCTTCCTGAAGAACCGTCATATCCTTGAGCCGGTTTCCATCACTCAGGAAGTCCTTCACACTGTCAAAATGAAAAAGAGAAGTGCACTCATCCTCAAGTTAGACTTGACAAAGGCATTCGACATGGTAAATTGGACTTACATCCATCTTATTCTTATCCAGATTGGAGTTCCTCTTGTAGGAGTGAGTTGGATTTTGGGTTGCATTTCTTCAGCAAATTTTGCAGTCCTTGTAAATGGTTCTCCTTCTTCATTCTTTCCGGCCACTCGTGGAATTAGACAGGGCTGTCCTTTGTCCCCGTTGTTGTTCATCCTGGTTATAGAGGGTCTTAGTATTCTTATTGAAGATGCCAAGAGAAATGGAAAAATCAAAAGGATCAAAATTTCGCCTCATCTCTCCCTCACTCATCTACTATTTGTAGATGATGTGATTTTATATGGTATTGGCTCTTTTGAGGAATGGATAGTGTTTCCGCCTTTCACACACCTGGGTCACGTGGCAGAAATCTTCAAGCCACTCAGTGTGTCCTTGGGGGCAAGTCTCGAGTCAAGGCTGTCACCTTGTTCTTGACTCCTTCGTTTAGGCTCAACTCCTAACGAAGCCAAGGGGGATAGACCCTATTAAGTTACTAAGGAGAATTAATTAGTGTTATGATGTTTAAACTGAATGAGTTATTTAGGATTTTACAATTTAACTATAGATAATCAAAGATGACGAGATACGAAATAAACACACGAAAGAACAAAGCTGATACACAATGTATATATGAAACAAAAATGACCAGTGCCTTAAAATGGAGTCAAATCAATAAGATCGATGTGCTTGCATGTGCTTGGAGTGAATGTTTTGCGATTGCATCTTGGTATGTTTTAAGTTAAATGTGAAGTATGAGTTGATTAAATTAGGCAAAGGGGGACTCTAGATATACCCAAGAGTACTTGGAGTATGTCCAAAACTAAACCTTTACGGTTACTTGGAAGGAATATGTGGGCTGAAATGGAGTCTCTGGGGCTATTGTTCGTAATGCACCTGTTAGGGTGTGACAGAGATCGGCACCCCGATGTCACTTTTAAGAAGTTCCTGCTTCCTTTGGGTATTTTGCCACCGTAAAGGTTTGATCTAGGTGTTGGATTTTCACCTGATGGTTTGTCAGTTGGGGAGAGTGAGTCCTAATTATACTAGTCACCCAAGTGCTTTTGATACAGCTTGACTGATCGGATGAACCGCAGCCAAGTGCAGAGCATACACACTGGAGTCTTGTAAATTTTAATAAGTTTTAAACTGGATGTTCTTGTTTAAAAGAAAAGCCTCCAAGAACCTCTTTCGATCCAAGTGGATCTCAATCGATGAATCGAGGAGGGGTTAATTTTAAATTTGTTGATAAACAAATGATAGAAAAAAGAAAAACAATACACAGTTCTAGTTTCTTAATTAATCCTACCATGAATCTCTTTCCCCTTTCGGGTCAATCGGGAAATCGTGGGGTAAGTATTACGATTGCTTTGAAATGTAATATATGGAGTATGGAATTAATAACAAAATCAAGCATACTACCCTACAAATTAGATCAATTCTATTAAACAAGAAATAAATAGAAAGCGACGAAAAGGGCACCGACGCAAATCCCCCCAGGGGGGATGGGGAATGGGCTCGAAAGAGCCTATTCCAAAAATGATTTTATTTATTAATGGTTACAGTATCATAGGACTGATATATCAGAAATTTATTGGTCCTTATATAGGCTGAAACAAATATTTTACAACTTTGGAAAAATTTTGAGTTTTTTGGCGAAAAGGGAGACCCCTAGGGGGATTTGAACACTCCTGAGGCCACTTCGGACAGCAGCTTCCTTTCCATTCTGTCATACCTGATAAAATACAGCGAGCATATTAGAAAAACAAATTCCCAAAATCACTTTAAGAGTAACTTTGGATCAGCCTACCTTATCTCACAAAAAATGAAGTTAAAACTAGCTAAACAGGAAGAAAAGGAACCAAGGAAAGCAACCTTTGCTTGGGATCTTGGCTTGCTATTTGTTCAGCCAACAAAAATGGACTGATATTGAACAATATTGAATTTTATAACAGCAAAAAGAAATCTAATGCATGCGATCTACAAGTTTCCTTTAAATTTTCATGCAAAAAAGACGATTTCCCTACAGCTAGATCTAGAATGCTTATGAAAACTTTTTAAGTGCAAGATATAGGTTATGAGCTATGAAATATCAGATCTATGTATATTTTACTTTGATGAAACAGATCCAAATGAAATCACAGCTATGAACTGAACCAAGTAACCGGGTAAAGTGTTGATTTTGAGGGAGGAAGAAGAGGAGAAAAGTGTTGGTTTCCTTGAAGATCCGCAGTAGAGATTTCAGGTGGAATGTCGAGGGACTATGCCTTTGAAATTTTTTGAGGAGAATGAAGAAGAAAACTAGATCAGCATCCTCTCCAAAGTATGAACCTGCAACTCAGCTGAAATCAAAGAACTTGCCAAGAAACTTGTGAGATCTGATTAGTAGATACAAAGAGATTCAAGATAACATGCATATAAGCTTATAGGACATGCTAAATCTAGATCTATAAACATGCATCCAAGGAGAGTGACAGTCAATAAAATTATTGAACAACACCTTTCCTATCAATATTGTAATAAGCTAATTACCAATCTTAACCACAGATCTACAAGAAATTAGCAAAAAATGACCACAGATACAGGTTACCTCAGTAAAACAATGGCAATAATCATCCACACATGCAATGGCACCACACCGTATTTCCTCCAAAGATTTTATTTATTTCAAATGAAGAATTACAGAGTTACAATAGTAGCAGCACCTTAATCCCAGTTCTCACTAGCTTGGAAGAGGAGGCTGTGCCTGGATATATACAAAATATAGTCCATCCAGCCCAGGGGGGGCGCAAATCTCAAGGAGATTGACCAAATATGCTGATGGAGAGTCCATCAATGCCTGATCTGTGTCTAACTGAGCCAGATCTGAGTCTCACTGAGTGCAATTGTCAATCGGAGAGCTGATATGACTGACACCTCAACTTGTTGACTGAAGCATCCACCAAAACTCATCCAGATGAGCCAAAAACATGTGGAGGAGAGAGGGAGGGAAAAATTCCCCATAAAGGATGCTGAAGATCCACTCTGGATCTGATTTGATCCCCTCCTTCAGTCAAGGATTTGTAAGATCCAGTCAATCTGCTCCAGATCTGATTGATTTCAGTCAAATCGGTTGAGTATCCACTGATTTATTAATTTTGGATTTGCTCCATTATTCATCAATTTATTAATTAAAATAATCAATAATTGATTTTTGGGGCTTTCTGATTGAGTGATGGAAGATCGCTCAAAACCTAGGAAATAGTGGGTCCATGGGTTTACATGGTGCTCTTAGCTTGAAAATGAGCACCTACATGACTGAAACTGATTATTTGGCCCACTTTTATTACAAAATCAAATTTTCCAATTAAACTATTAAAAAAATAGCCTAAGTTTTGGAAAAATTAAAATTTAATAAAAAACACTGAAAAGACTAAAAAATTGAAAAATTGAAAAACACCTAGGGGGACTTAGACATGTTCATATGACTCAAAAATGATGTCTAGCATGTCTATACATTGACACATAGACTCTAATAACCTCAATAGGCCTAAATGCCAAGCCAACCACCCCAACTTTGGAGGTATGGAGTGAAAAACTCAGAAATTATCAGTCATTTATTCAACAACCAATAATAACCAAGGGAAAAAACACCCTGGGCTGATCGGATTGACAAATGAAATCTAAGAGACCGAGTCTTTTACAGACACTATCATGCTAGAACATTTATTACAATTCCCCCATGGGGTATGAACATGTGATATGATACAACAAGCACTTCCCAGAAGTACTTCCAAAGGTCTTTTTGAAGTCCGAACAAGTTAACCCTATCCGGTTCACCGGGCTCACTTGATAATATAAAAAAAAGTACAACTTAGGTGGTAACGTGGTGGTAACATTCTGGCTCCAACTGCGGGATGTGTGCTTGATCTGGTCATAGGGCAAGGAGAGGATACGAGAACACCAGAATCTCTGGTTTATATACCCTGCAAAAACATCTCAACTTGACAAGAAAAACCTCAGCAGCACAAGTTTTATGAAAAACGAAATGAACCATTAAGCTGATTTATTTAAACAAAATAGATGTAACTAATTAAAAGAAGCAAAGTATTATTATAGCTAAGTAGAAATGCAAAAAGTAAATGCTCTTTTTCAAGGATCTTATTTTCCTACTCTAAGCATGATATAAAAGGGGTTAAGTGTAATCAGAAATCGAATGTAACCACCTAAGCATTTTATTAACATAAAAAAAAATTTCCTTGTCTTTGGTTACCGGCCAAAGTAAGGATACCTTATTCAGAAGATGCAAACCTGCATGATGATTCAGAATGGGCGGGATGGATGGGAGATCATAAGTATGAACAATGTCATAAAAATTCTTCCCAAACTTGTATGTGCTCATGCAGGCTGCTTCTATCCATGACTGGATAGGACTGATATACCAATCAGAACGATTAGGTAGACTGACTACATCGTCATACTGATCATCGGGGCTTATCAAATGATAACTTGTTGCACAAGCCCCAAGTAGCTCCAAATCATAAGGAACCTCTATATGTGAAAAAGATGGCTAAGACTGATTTTCCACTGACTGCATCACATCTGAATTTCCACGATACTGTTTCTCATTGTCCTCATTACTGATACCCTTGTGCGGCTCTACATGGTATGACTTTGAATGATCACATGAAAATTTTGAATGCTTCTTTTCCATACTAAGGTTTTCCCAGGAATCCAGATCCATGCTCCCCTCTATGGATGTATCGTAGATTGGACTTCCACACATTTTTGAATAGACACTCCCATTGTTGGACATATCATGGATGGGATTATCCATAAGATTTTCACAAGTTGGTTTATCTATGAAATTCCAATAGTCATCACTCCCATCCATGTCGTATGTGGGGGACTCTTCATCCATGGCATCATGCTCCTGCCTATCCATGTCCTCCTTGTATTTATAACAATCTTCTTTAGATAAAATGTTACAAGGCAATAAACTTTCCAAACCTTCATCAATATGTGGAGAACAAGGTCTACTGTCACCACACACCATATTGATCTTATCATAGCTTTCTTTACAGGCTTCTGTTATCATATCATGAAGAGGATATTCAATATTATCTTTAATCAAGGAAACCTTTTGGACATACTCAATGGGATCACTTGGTATGTGTTGCTCAGTGGATTTCTCTAGAGGGCTTTCTAGAAAAGTATCAGTATTGCAACACACTTGAGAATACACCAAATCTTCACTGTCTTCAGCTATGGTGACATGAGGAGAGTCTTCAACACTGTGTTCCATTATGGGCTCCTCCTGAAGCTCTTCAATATGATCATTTTGGATTTTCCCTTCCTCAGAATCTTGTTGTGCATTGGTAGATACCTCATTTTCTTTAAGAAGACGCTTAATTTATTCATTTCTTAAATAACCTCTAGGATGCTTTTTTATGGGATTATCATGGACTTCCGCTTTACTTAAATGTTCAAAAAGTGATTCAAAGTCTTCAATACTTTGTATCATGGAAAAAGGTCCATCATATGCTTCTGTGTGATACTCTGTCCCAGATAGGTAGAAGGTACAGATCTTTTCAAGGAACTTTTTTAAACCATTCATACTACCCCTACCATCATGCCACTACTCTAAAAACATCCAAAGGAAGCTTGGAAAAGAAGATATACATTTATCAGGAAGGCCTTGATAGAACCAATAACCAACCTCACCCCGAAAAGTACTAGCAAACATTTCCATCATATGGTCTTCATAAAGAATATTGAAGTTAGCAATCAACTAAAGGAAAGATTTGACATGCTAGATGGCCGAGTCACCATAATATCCATGAAATGGTGGAAGCTAGTTATATGCATCCCCCAAACCATCACAATAGTTAGGAAAACCATGGATGTTTGAGAAATCGATAGGTTGAAACGTTAAGGTTAACTGGGCACCATATTTCTCCCTTAATTTATCCAAAATAGTGTCCATTTGAAAACCTTGTACTGACAAGGTGGAGCTGTCAAGTGATGAGCTTTAAAGGTTTTAACCTGTCGCATGGGCTCATCTACACACAACAAAACTTCACAAGTTTATGAGAAAATAGGGTTTTATCCCTTCAATGGAGTCGCCATGTGAAACAGAAAAATAAGCATTTATAAATCTTTTCACAAAAATTATTTCTTTGCTTTGCTTTGTAAAAAAAAAACTGGAAAAAGGTCAGTGGAGTCGCCAGATGAAAATTAAAGATCTACTCTAAGCATTCATCAAACAAAGCAAAAATAAAAAGGAAGAAAACAAAAGTCATACTCGGGAATAAAAAGATTTATCCCCGGCAACGACGCCAAAAAGTGTTGCCGCCTTTCACACACCTGGGTCACGTGGCATAAATCTTCAAGCCACTCGGTGTGTCCTTGGGGGCAAGTCTTGAGTCAAGGCTATCATCTTGTTCTTGACTCCTCCGTTTAGGCTCGACTCCTAATGAAGCCAAGGGGGGTAGACCCTATTAAGTTACTAAGGAGAATTACTTAGTGTTATGATGTTTAAACTGAATGAGTTATTTAGGAGTTTACAATTTAACTATAGATAATCAAAGATGACGAGATATGAAAATAAACACACGAAAGCGCAAAGCTGATACACAATGTATATATGAAGCAAAAATGACCAGTGCCTTAAAATGGAGTCAAATCAATAAGATCGATGTGCTTGCATGTGCTTGGAGTGAATGTTTTGCGATTGCATCTTGGTATGTTTTAAGTTAAATGTGATGTATGAGTTGATTAAATTGGGCAAAGGGGGACTCCAGATATACCCGAGAGTACTTGGAGTATGTCCAAAACTAAACCTTTATGGCTACCCGCAAGGAATATGTGGGATGAAATGGAGTCTCTGGGGCTATTGTTCGTAACGCACCTATTATGGTGTGATAGAGATCGATGCCCCGAGGTCACTTTTCAGAAGTTCCCGCTTCCTTTGGGTATTTTGCCACCGTAAAGGTTTGATCTAGGTGTTGGATTTTCATCTGATGGTTTGTCAGTTGGGGAGAGTGAGTCCTAATTATACTAGTCACCCAAGTGCTTTTGATACAGCTTGACTGATCGGATGAACCGCAGCCAAGTGCAGAGCATACACACTGGAGTTTTGTAAATTTTAATAAGTTTTAAACTGGATGTTCTTGTTTAAAAGAAAAGCCTCCAAGAACGTCTTTCGATCCAAGTGGATCTCAATCGGGGAATCGAGGAGGGGTTAATTTTAAAGTTGCTGATAAACAAATGATAGAAAAAAGGAAACAGATACATAGTTCTAGTTTCTTAATTAATCCTACGACGAATCTCTTTCCCCTGTCGGGTCAATCGGGAAATCGTGGGGTAAGTATTACGATTTATTTGAAATGTAATATATGGAGTATGGAATTAATAAAAAAATCAATTATACTACCCTGCAAATTAGATCAATGCTAGTAAACAAGAAATAAATAGAAAGCGACAAAAAGGGCACCGACGCAAATCCCCTTAGGGGGGATGGGGAATGGGCTCGAAAGAGCCTATTCCAAAAATTATTTTATTTATTAATGGTTACAGTATCAGAGGATTGATATATCAGAAATTTATTGGCCCTTATATAGGCTGAAACCAATATTTTACAACTTTGGAAAAATTTTGAGTTTTTTGGTGAAAAGGGAGACCCCTGGGGGGATTTGAACGCTCCTGAGGCCACTTCGGACAGTAGATTCCTTTCCATTCTGTTAGACATGCTAAAAGAAAGCGAGCATATTAGAATAAAAAATTCCCAAAAGAAATTTAAGAGTACCTTTGGATCAGCCTACCTTATCTCACAAAAAATGGAGTTAAAACTAGCTAAACAGGCAGAAAAGGAACCAAGGAAAGCAAGATTTCCTTGGAATCTTGTCTTGCTGTTTGTGCATCCAACAAAAATGCACTGATATTGCAGAATATTGAATTTTATAACAGCAAAAAGAAATCTAATGCATGCGATCTACAAGTTTCCTTTAAATTTTCATGCAAAAAAGACGATTTCCCTACAGCTAGATCTAGAATTCTTATGAAACCTTTTTAAGTGCAAGATCTAAGTTATGAGCTATGAAATATCAGATCTATGTATATTTTACTTTGATGAAACAGATCCAAATGAAATCACAGCTATGAACTGAACCAAGTAACCGGGTAAAGTGTTGATTTTGAGGGAGGAAGAAGAGGAGAAAAGTGATGGTTTCCTTGAAGATCCACAGTAGAGCATTCAGGTGGAATGTCAAGGGACTATGCCTTTGAAATGTTTTGAGGAGAATGAAGAAGCAAACTAGATCAGCATTCTCTCCAAAGTATGAACCTGCGCAACTCAGCTGAAATCAAAGAACTTGCCAAGAAACTTGTGAGATCCGATTAGTACATACAAAGAGATTCAAGATAACATGCATATAAGCTTATAGGACATGCTAAATCTAGATCTCTAAACATGCATCCAAGGAGAATGAAAGTCAATAAAATTATTGAACAACACCTTTCCTATCAAGATTGTAATAAGCTAATTACCAATCTTAACCACAGATCTACAAGAAATTAGAAAAAAATGACCACAGATACAGGTTACCTGAGTAAAACAATGGCAATAATCATCCACACATGCAATGGCACCACACCGTATTGCCTCCAAATATTTTCTTTATTTCAAATGAAGAATTACAGAGTTACAATAGCAGCAGCACCTCAATCCCAATTCTCACTAGCTTAGAAGAGGAGGCTGTGCCTAGATATATACAAAATACAGGCCATCCAGCCCAGGGGGGGCGTAAATCTCAAGGATATTGAACAAATATACTGATGCAGAGTCCATCAATGACTGATCTGTGTCTAACTGAGCCATATCTGAGTCTCACTGAGGGCAATTATCAATCGGAGAGCTGATCTGACTGACACCTCAACCTGTTGACTGAAGCATCCACCAAAAGTCATCCAAATGAGCCAAAAACATGTGGAGGAGAGAGGGAGGGAGAAATTCCCCATAAAGGATGCTGAAGATCCACTCTGGATCTGATTTGATCCCCTCCTTCAGTCAAGGATTTGTCAGATCCAGTCAATCTGCTCCAGATCTGATTGATTTCAGTCAAATCGGTTGAGTATCCACTGATTTATTGATTTTGAATTTGCTCCATTATTCATCAATTTATTAATTAAAATAATCAATAATTGATTTTTGGGGCTTTCTGACCTAAGTGATGGAAGATCACTCAAAACTTAGGAAATAGTGGATCCATGGGTTTACATGGTGCTCTTAGCTTGAAAATGAGCACCTACATGACTGAAACCGATTATTTGGCCCACTTTTATTACAAAATCAATTTTTCCAATTAAACTATTAAAAAAATAGCCTAAGTTTTGGAAAAATTAAAATTTAATAAAAAACACTGAAAAAACTAAAAAATTGAAAAATTGAAAAACACCTAGGGGGACTTAGACATGTTCATATGACTCAAAAATGATGTCTATCATCTCTATACATTGACACATAGACTCTAATAACCTCAATAGGCCTAAATGCCAAGCCAACCAACCCAACTTTGAAGGTATGGAGTGAAAAACTCAGAAATTATCAGTCATTTATTCAACAGCCAATAATAACCAAGGGAAAAAACACCCTGGGCTGATCATATTAACAAATGAAGTCTAAGAGACTGAGTCTCTTACAGACACTATCATGCTAGAACATTTATTACAATTCCCCCATGGGGTATGAACATGTGATATGATACAACAAGCACTTCCCAGAAGTACTTACAAAGGTATTTTTGAAGTCTGAACAAGTTAACCCTGTCCGGTTCACTGGGCTCACTTGATAAAAACCACTAAGTACAACTTAGGTTGTAACAGATAGCATTCAAAGTTATACTTGATACATTTTGTGAGGCCTCTGGCATGTGCATAAATTTGGAAAAATCCTGCTTCCTCCATAACGACTTAGATGCTGCCCTTCTTGGTAGAATTACGGGTCTCCTTCCATACATATTTGCTTACCTTAATCAGGGTTTCAATTATCTTGGGTACTTTCTCAGGCCTTCAGGATATCTGGTCAAGGACTGGCACTGGCTCATAGCTAAATTTGAGAAGCGTATCTCTCATTGGACTAACAGGCTCTTGTCTATGGGAGGACGACTAGTCCTTATTCGATCTGTTCTTTCTAGCCTCCCTGTCTACTGGATGGCCCTTATTCCAATCCCATCCTCAATCTTAGATAAACTCAAAAAATTGATCTTCTCCTTTCTTCGGGGATCCTTTGCAAAGAAAAAAAAATTCCATCACGTTGATTGGCATCTTCTAGCTCGACCTATGTCTTTAGGTGGATGGGGGATCAAGCATCTTCCTAGTTTCAGTTTATCTCTGAGATTGAAGAGTTTATGGAATGCTTTAAACAACACTGGCATCTGGAATCTTATTCTATCCGTGAAATATATAAAGAACCGACCTGTGCACTCTTGGCTAAGAGAGAAATGTTTTAGGGTTAGAAATGTCTCGGTTATTTGGAAAGGCTTCCTCTTAAACTTGCCTTGGTTGGGTAAAGGGGTTCTTTGGCAAGTTGGCAATGGCTCAGATATTCGCTTGGGTGTGGATCTTGTTGTTGGTTTGGGCAACTCCTTTATTCTCCCAGATGATTTAAGAGCTTATTTGGAAGACTACAGGATTTATACCCTAGCAAAAGCTAGAAATGAAACTTCTTTTGCAACAGGGTACTAGTTTATAGCTGAAGATATTGACCTTTCGGGTGATTGGAAATCTTGTTGGGATAACTATGTAAGAGGGTTGGAATACAACAAAATTCGATTGAAGGATCTACGTGACTCTCTTCTTTGGTCTCATAATAATTATGTTGGCCCTCTTACTGCAGCCAAAGGTTATGAATGTATCATCTCGAACAGTAGTTTAGAGGTGCGAAATCTTGTTAGTGTTTCTCTTTGGACTCTGAATATTCCCACCAAAATTGCCTGTTTCATATGGTTACTGATTAATGGTCGGATTCTTACCTCGGAGCAACTTTAGTCGCGTGGTTTTCATGGTCCAAGCCGCTGTGTTTTATGTAAAAGAAGTGTAGAGGATATCCAGCACCTTTTCTTGACCTGTCCCTTCATTGTGAACATTTTCTCTTTCTATGCAGCCCGATTTGAGTTTCCTCTGCCATGTTTCAACTCTGTCCCGTCCCTTCTGGTGCATTGGTTTTCTACCACTGCGCGATTTGCTGTATTTAGATATTTGCCAATTTGTGCTTACCGGTGTATTTGGAATCTTCGGAACAAATGTCTCTTTGAGGATAGGAAACCTTCAGTACAACCTCTTATCTCCATGATTGAGAGTTTTCTAAATCTTTTTCCAGTTCCTCTTAAATCTCAAAAAATTCGGATTATTGGTCCTAAGCCACAGAAGGTCTTTCCTTGTGCATTTTTTGATGGGGCTGCTACTAAGAAATTTGGAGGTGGAGGGTATGTGATCTATCTAAATGATAACCATTATTTTAGTTTCTCTTTGGGCTGTGGCTGTAGCACTAATACTAGAGCAGAATTACTGGTGCTCTGGGCTGTTCTAAGAGTGAGTTTGATGATAGGCCTGGCCACTCACTTGATCTTTGGTGACTCTATGGTTATTATTTCTTGGCTCAATGAACTTTCCACCCTTGATATTCCATCTCTGATGCATTGGTGTGATGAAATAAATAATATGCTCCAACTCGTCCCTCCGGTGATCTTCAAGCATATATACCGAGAGCATAATACGCTGGCTAATGGACTCTCTAAACAGGCGCTGAAATTGAATATGGGATATGGAACTTTCTTTGAAACATTGGACGGAAAGGTCATAGAACATGGCCAATTTATGCTTTTTTAGCTGCTGAACTCCTTTTTTTTTCTTCGGCATTTGATTTTTCAGTATTTGAATTGTTCTTCTTTATCTGTCATATTGAGTCTTTCAGCCAGCTAGTTTTGCTCAGGAATGTCTGCTTGAGATCACCTCCGATTCACATCATTTTTTGACCTGATATATCAGGCATGATGAGAAAAGTCTGCTATGATCAGACTTTTATATTTGTTGCTGGCTGGTTATTATTGTAGGCATGATCATTGTTTGTTTTTGTGTTGATTAGCTACTCATTGTTTATTTCTGTCAAGAAAGAGGGTACATGTTTAAGATGTCTTTTGATTCCTATGAATAACAAAGACTGGTATTTTTTCCTCTGAAAAAAAAGAGATTGAATGAACATATTGCATTGCTGTTTTGCAATGAAATGACAACTATTTAATACCCGTGATGATTATATTCAACTAACATAATGATTATAAAATAAAAACTCTTGCAATAAACTGGTAAATAAATCAATTCTACTAATAAATAAGTTACAAAGTAAAACTTTAGAAAATGAAAAACTAATTTTAAGTCAAACCTTATTAATATATAGTCAACGCAAGAACGATTACATAATATCCTACAGGGATAATAATGATTTCTCATGGTTTAATTCATAAAGAATGGTATGAAAAAACATTGTATCAGGATTAATAATAAGTTCTTAAGTTATTTTACCTTTAAATGTTGGTCATAGATGTATGAAAGGGGAACCATTAATATCTAAATCTTTAGACATAATATGGTTTTAAATAAATAATAATAAATATCTATAAATTTTATAAAAAGAAAATGGTAATATTTAATTTGAATATGTATGTAGATTTGTTGAATACATTAAGCGTTACTCATCACTATATGTATTATAATACCATAAGTATATAAAAAAAATAAATGTGTCACTTTTTCATAAGAAAAGGAATTACAATTGAATGAAAAAGGAGTTCATTATTCAACTTTTTAGTAAACAATTTAAACAAACTTATGTAATTAAATTATGATCTAAGAGGAAGAAGAAAACCTTTATGTAAAATTCATAAACTAAATGTATATAATGCATATGATTTAGTTTATATATATATAATTTAAGTAATGTTTATATTAAAACATAAAAATGATAGTGTAGAGAACCATGATGTTACAATTACGAAAACATCAATCATTTATGAAATAGAATAATAAATATTATAAAACAAAAATTTTACAAATTAATTAGATACTTACCATAAACAAAATAGTAACAGTAAATCAAATAGATAGATTGGACAATATTTTCATTATAAAATATTTTTCATCAATCTTTAAGCTTTTCACAAAGAGTGAAAAGGAAAATGTTGTAAATCAATGATAATATGAATAACATTCTTATCATGTTATATTTTCTTAATAGGGTTTAAGTGCCATCATTTATACTTTTATAGAAATTGTTTTGTTTTCCATCTTATAAAATGAGACATAAAAGTTATGAAATGTTTTTTATTATATTTCAATTAATAAATATCTCACCATAATGAAATATGACATTTTTTCGTGAATATGTATGTACTTTTAAAATATTAATTATAGGATATGAAAAAATGGAATCTTATATGCTAAATATATATCCTAAAAAGCAAATGAACAAGATTTTGAACTCAATATGTCATCTTTACAAGACAAGTTAAAAAAATGGTTTGCATGTTTAATATGTTAGAAAAACTCTCAATGAGTTTTCTAAACCTATCCAAAGTATTAGATTTAAATGAAAACACAACCCTAATTCGAAGCTAATGGACATTTTTTCAAGTATAATTATTCATAAAATTTCTCATTAATAATCAAAATAAGTTGAATATACATTGTAAGTTCCAATCACGTCTTCTTGTCCATTAACCTTATCATCAGAGCTATCCTCAAATGTAATTTGCTCTGGGATAAGCTGGTTTTCATGTAAATGTTGAAAGGATCTTATTGATATAAGATTATACTCAATAAAAAATGGCTTATGTCATTGTTCTTGGACATAGCTGACTAGAAACTTTTTTTAGGGTATGAGGATTTGGTTTCTTACACATGCCATGGGCCTTTAGTCCCATTATTAGTGTTTAAAATCCCCTAATGGAATTAAATATCCCTTGATGCAACAATGGTTTCTTTAGGGACAAAGGAATAGTCTTCTTCTTTGGAATCCAATCCCAATGCCCTATGGAAAATACATATTTCTAAAAATCACCTAATGGAAAAAACATCATCAATCGTAGGCCAATGATACCCTCAATATGCCACTTGTTGTTGGTGGAGGAAACATTCTTAGACCTATATAGAATATTACTTCAGGGATTGAGTTGTAGGCCTCCTGCATTACCATGTATACGGCCTTGAGATCACAAGACCTATATACATAGCACAATGGATACCCATGCAAAATGATGTTTCGTTCTTTGAGACATTATGGATGGCTCTAGATTCCTCAATGGATTATTTAGATTCAAAGGTATGGTATTCATCCCTAGAACTCCATTTTGTTCATCCCTAGAATTCCATTTTGAAGGCTCTAAGACACCTTCACAATTCTCAAACCACTTAATGGCACCAACATCCTAAATCATAGGCCTGTGATACTCTCAATATTCCATGTGTGGTTGATGAAGGAAACCTACTTAGTTATAGAATTCTAGAAGATTCCTTTAGAGAATAACGTTAAGGTCTCTTCCACTAACCATGTCCAAGTCCCTAAGGCCAGAATATCCAAACACATAGCACTATATTTACCAATCCAAAATCTTGCATGGTTATTTTAGGCAATGTTCATGGCTTTCAATGCTATGACAATTTATTTAGGGCCAAAGGCATGGTATTCTTTCTTGGAAAATCATTCCCAAGGCCCTAAGACACCTACATACTACTCAAAACAACTTGTTGTCACTAACACTCTAAATCATAGGCTAATAATACACTCAAGAAACCATGTGTGGTTGGTGGATCCCACCTCCTTAGCCCTATGTGGATAGAAGATTCCTTTAGGGATTGAGGATCAAGTGTCCTCTACTAACCATTTCTAAGGCTCCAAGGCAAAAACCATAGATACATAATGCCATGGATACCCCTACAAAGTTATGCATCATTCCTTGACACATTTTTCATGGCCCTACAAAGTTATGCATCATTTCCTTGACACATAGTCTTATTCCCTAAAATATCATTCACAAGGCCTTAACACAAATATATATTACTCAAAATCATCTAATTGTACTAACATTCTCAATCATAATCCAATGCTAGAAGCTTCCTTTGGGGCACTATGTTTAGGTCTCTTTTATTGACCATCTCAAAGGCCCTAATGCTACAACATCTACATACATAGTGACATTGTTGTTTGAGGAATTTTTCAAGGCTCTCCAATCCTTAATTATTTCTTTAGGGCCAAAAGCATGCTCTTTCTCCCTATAACTTCATTCCCGACACCTTGATACATGTGCATACACCTCAAAATACTGTAATTTCATAGGCATCCTCAGTCATAGGCCAATGACCCTCAAAATTCCATGTGTTGTTGGTAGATACAACCTTCTTATCCCTAAATGGATAAAATATTCCTTTAGGGATTGAGCTTCATGCCTCCTCCCATGACCATGTCCAATCACCCAAGTCCCCAATACTTGGATACATAGTGCAATGGATATGCTTGATGCTTTAAGGCATTGTTCATGTTTTTGGATTCCTCAATGGTTTCTTTAGTACCAAAGGAATGATCTTTCCCCTAGAATGTAGACACATACATATTTTTCAAACCCACATAATGGAATTGTAGTTCTTAATCATAAGTGTAGCTAATGTTTTCACACCAACGTGTGCAAAAAGGCACCAACTAAGACTTAGGGAAATTTTAGTAGCAGTTCAAAATGGAAAATAAAATGAATAAGCTAAAACCTAGTAAATAACAGTAAAAAAAATATAAACTAAGCATATAATAGATCTACACTAATGTATTTTTTAAACAAGCATGAGATATATGAAAGAGTGATTTCATATTACAAGTAGGTTGTACATGGACCAATGATTACCCCAAAATAATGGTGACAGGGGCCCTTCCAGTCATCAAAGTAGAATGGTCTTGCTATCCAAGAAACCTAGTGTTCTCCAACCACATGTCACGAGGTGCAAAACTATCCAATGGAAGTGAAACAAGAAGGCTCAAAAGGTGCTTCAAGGGTTTCCATGGAGATTTCAGCAGAGTAATGATATGGAAAATTTATGGAGAAGTCATGTGTAATGAGTGACCTTCATGCTCAATATATAGAAACCATGGTTGATGATATTAGTGGCCCATGGTATCGTTATTTGGATAGCCATTGTGAGTAGGTTAGATAAGGATCCAACTTGTTATATCTTTTTCATTTTTTTATGGGAAATTTTCTATTTTTGGGAAATTTCCTATTTTATGGGAGTTTTTCTTTTTCTCTTTTGGGGATCCTCGTCTTTTTCCCATTTTTAGGGAATGTTCCAACTTTATTCTTTTCTTGAAAGAGGAAATATCCAAATTATTAGGAAATTTTGGGATTTTTGGCATGTGAAGCTCAAAATGGTGGAAATAGAAAGTGATAATGATATATGAACATAGTGTGGCTAGGGGATGAGAAAGGTGTGCAATTTTTTGGTGTTAACAATAGGGAAATGAGGCCATGTGTGGTTGGTTGAGGAAACATTCATATCCTTGGATGGACAAAATATTTCTTAAGGCCCAAAGTTCAGGTTTCTTCCACTAACCATGTTCAAGACCTCAAGGCCCCAAGACCGAGATACAAAGCTCAATGAATACCCTTTCAAAGTAATACATGGTTCTTTGAGGCATTTTTCATGGCTCAATATTCCCAAATGGTTTATTTAGGGACAAAGGCACACTCTTCTTCACTAGAACATCATTTCCAAGGTCCTAACACACCTACATACTTCTCAAAACCACATAATGGTTTTAATATCATTAATTATATTACAATGGTGCAATGAAGAGGCCACATGTGGTTGGTTGAGGTGATATTTCTAGCATTGGATGGATATAAGGTAAATTTAGGGCTTGAGGTTCAATTCCCCTCCCTTAACCATGTCCAATGCCTCTACACATGGATACATAGTGGCATGGATATCCATGTAAGGTCATGTGAGGTGGTCTAGGAATTTTTCATCACTTTATATGCCCCAATTATTTCCTTAGGGCCAAAGACGTGGTTGTTTTCCATAAAACATCATTCCCAAGGACCTCAAACATGTAGATACTACTCAAAAACCACATAGTGGGAATGACATAATCAATCATAGGACAATGATACTTTCAAGAGTGATTGTGTTTTTAGTGGAGGAAATATTCATATCCTTAGATGGATAGAAGAATCATTTAGAGCTCAAGCTTGAGGTCACCTCCACTAATCATGTGTAAGGCCTTAAGGCCACATGACCTATATACATAATTCCATATATAACCCTCTCAAGGAATCAATGTGATTTTAGGTAGTGTTCATGGATCTAGATGCCTCAATGGTTTCTTTAAAGCCAAAAAATGGTCTTCTTCCATGGAACATAATTATTAAGGGATCAAGACATGCAAATACTACTTAACACCACACAATAGTAACAACATCCTCAATCATAGGCCAAGTATACAATTAGGACGTTGTGTGTGTTTGGTTGAGTAAAAATTTTTACCCCTAGATGGATACACGACTCCTTTAGGAGAAAAGGTTCAAGTATCCTCCACTAACCATGTCTAATTCCCCAAGGCCGCAATAGTTAGATACATAATACAATGGATACCCCTACGAAATCATGCATAGTGCTTTTAGGAATTGTAATTCATGGATTATAACCATGTCCATGTCCAAGGCCCTAATACCCATACCTAGTTGTAAAAAACTCCTAATGGCACACATATCTCAATTTGAGGGAAAACATGCCATCCCAAAGTATTATGCATCTAGACATTATTATTGGCCTTGTGTGTCTAGAGCTTCCTTTAGGGGATAAGGTTTGGGTTTCCTCCTTTGACAATGTCGAGGCCCAAAAACTCGTATATTATGCTCAAAACCTCCTAAAGGTGGTGACATCCTCTCTTTGAGGCCAAGGATATCCTAGGCTAGTAATGTGTGTTTCTTTAAAATATTGTTCATGGTTCTGGATACCTCAAATATTACTTTAGGGAATATGTCTTGTGATTCCTTCCTTAATTATGTATACATCCTCAAGACTCCTAAATAATATTCAATACCATATAATGGCATAGACATCCCTACTCAAACACTAAATATACTCTCAATAATCCATGTGTGTTTATTCAAGTTGTTCTTCCTAGCCATGGATTCGTAAAAGTTTTTTTGAGGAATTAAGGCCCTAGTTTTCTCGCTCAAGCATGTCTAGGGAACCTAATACCCATACCAAGTTCTCAGAAAATCATACTGGCACTAACATGCCCACTTATATGAATAATATGCTCTTGGGAGGTCATGTTTGGTGGTTGTAGTCCTTGTTCCTAGCCAAATATGCCTAAATTTTTCTTTAGGAACTAAGTACAAATTTTTTATCCCCAACCATGTCCAAGGTTTTGACACCTATAATTAGTCTTAAAATTCTCTCTATTCCAAAAAATTCCCCTCTTAGAGGCCAAAGATACCATGGAGAGTTCTATTGTAGTTTTTCAACATGTCATTCTTGGCTATAGATACCTAGAATCTTCATTTAGGTCCTAAGGCCCAATTTCCATTCCTTAATGATGTTTAAGGCCCCAAGATCCATACCTAATGCTCAAAAACTCCTTAATGGTAGCCATATTCCAATTATAAGGACAAATATCTCCTCGAGAGGTTAAATTTGGTGGTTGGAGACATCATTGTTAGACCTTTAGGCATGAAATTTTCCTCTATATCTCAATGAATGAGATTCCTACAACAACCATTGTTAATACCTCAACACCTAAACCTAGTGCTCAAAAAATCCTAATGGTTCCCATATCTCCATTTGGTGGCTAGGGATGACCTCAGAAGATCATGTGTGATGTTTCAACATGATGTTATTGTCCCTACCTACCCATATCCCAACTTGGAGGAAAATAATACACTCAGGAGATCAAGTGAGATTGTTCAAGGTGTTGTTATTGAAGTAGGCTACCTAAAAGATTTTTTTAGATACTAAGGCTTAGTTTCCTCTCTTATTGATGCCTATGGTCCCATGACCCATCCTTGGTGCTAAAAACCTTCTAATTGTTCCATATTACAACTTGGAGGAAAACTATCCTACATAGAGGATATGTGTGGTAGGTTAATTGTTTATTCATGAACCTTGAGTTTCAAAGGCCACATTTTAGGACCAAGGATAATGTTTCAGCACTCTATCTGGGTTTAGGTCTCAATACTTACACATGGTTCTCAAAATACCACAATGGTTCCAATATGATCTATTGAAGGTGAAGGATCCTCTTGAGAGGCCATTTGTATTTGTTTAAGGAATTGCTATTAGCATTGGAAGCACAAAATATACCCTTAGGGCCTAATTCCTAGGTTTCCTCCATCCACCATGTTCAAGGCCTTGTGAACAATATCTTGTGCTAAAAAAATTATAGAGGTGTCCACATAACCACTTTGAGGTTAAATATCCCCTTGAGAGGTCATGTGTTTTAGATTAAGGAATCATTCCTAGGACTATATTCCATTAACATGCATTTACTGGATTAGTATCAGGCATTATTAGAACCAACCATGTCTAAGGCCCTGAGACACATATTGGGCCAAGTATATGCTCAACAAGTTGACGTGTGGTTGATTAAGGCATTGTTCTTTAACCTAAATGCATATAACTTTACTTTATGAAATAAGGCCTATATTTCCTTCCTCAATCATGTTCAAGGCATAGGGAATCATACCTAGTATCCAAAATATTCTAATGGCACTTGTATCTCCACTTGAAGGCGAGGATAACCTTGATAGGTTTTAGGTGGTGGTTTGAGGTATTGTTGATGGCCATGAGCACATATAATATTTATTTGGATTCATATCCCCACATTTCCTCCCCAAACCATGTCAAACTCCTTCAAATCCACTACTACTACTCAAAATATTCCAATGTATCCCTTATCCCCACTCAAAAGAACATGATTCCCTTAACAGGTTTTATGTTTTAGCTTTAGTTGTTTCTCTAAGACTTATATAACTAGAAGCTTCCTTTATGGCCTAAGTTTTAGGTTTTCTCCCCAAAACTTTCTCTCAAATCCAATACCCATACATAATGTTGAAGAACTTCTTAATGTCATTAACATCCCACTTTTAGGCGAAGGGTATTTTTTAGAGGTCATTTGTGGTGGTTTGAGGTGTTGTTCTTGGCCCTCTATGCATAAAAGTTTCGTTTAGGGTGTAAAGCCAATATTTTATTTGTATACCATGTCCATAAACCTAAAACCAATATCTACTATTAAAATCCTTCTAATGTAATTAATATACCAAATAAGAGGGAAACATTCCTGCTATAAGTCATGTGTGTTGATTCAAGCCATTGAAATGGGCCTTAGGTGTATAGAATGTGCCTTTAGAGTCTAAGGTATAAGTTTCATCCATTGACCATGTCAAAGGCATCAAGACCCATGTCTATTCCTTAGTTCCTCATAATGGAATTGGTATCGCAACTCATGCATTAGGGATACCCTCAAATGGTCTTGTATAGTCATTTGAAGTGTCTTTCTTGACCATATATCCCTAGATAGTTCCTTTAGGATCTAAAGTTTAGGCTTCCTCCCTTGTCCATGTTTAGGGCCCTAAGACCCATACCTAATCCTTAAATCCTTACAAATTCCACCCATATCCCTATTATAAGGCCAAGGATCACCTTGAGAAGTCATGCCTTACGGTTGGAGGTGTCTACATATCTATTAGCCTTGGATCCCTAAAATCATCATTTATTCCCTAAGTCTTGGTTTCCTCCCTTAACCATGTAAATGACTCTTGGTCCCAAATTTCATAATAGTATTGATATCCACACACATAGGCTAAGAATACCCTCACAAATTCATGCATAGTGGCTTGACGTGCTTTTATTGGCCATATATGTTTAGAAGATTCCTATAAGACTTGAGGTAGAAGTTTCCTCACTCAACCATGTCTATGACCTTGATACCATGCATAATGCTCAAATCTTCCTAATGGAACTAATACCCATCAAACAATTTGATCTAATTAATTATTACTATTAAAAAAAAGTATCATTCAAACAATTAAATTTCAATTCAAAATACTTTTATCACCATCTCTATAGCTTTAATAAATTAAAATTGATTATCTTTGATCATCTTTCAATAATAATTTTGTAAAATGCATATATTTATTTATTTGAAGTGACAATATTATAAAAAGTAAACAATTGAATCAATTATGTGTGTGTGTGTGTGTGTCTGTTTTGGGGTGATAAATATTTGAAGTGGGTTATTTAGAAAAATAATTACTAGTGAATTTGTTTAATGGTTGGTGTAAACTCTCATAATTAAAATTATTTGTAAGTCTCAATGTGGCAAGGACTTATCACCACCTTATTGTACTTGTCAAAGTATCATACACCACTTTTGTAATTAGCATATATGATGTGGCATGCCATTTCCAATAAGATTAACAAATACTATCACCACTTTAACACCATATAATGTAAGTGGTGCTAATATCCCCATAATAACATCATATAATATAAGTGGGCCTAAGTTGTGGGTCTAAAGATGGCCTTAAGATAGTGATTCAAACTTAACAAAGACACTAATGTCCATCAACAAATGTAATAAGCTCAACATAAAAAAAAATCAATTGAATAATAAAATTTTAATTTAAATAATCTTTTTATTGCTACTTTATAATACCAATAATTAAAAAGGATTATTTTTATTGTTTGTCCATATTAAGAGTGGTAAGTAATTATTTTTAAAATAGTAATAAAAATGAATAGTTAAATTGAATTAAATCATGTGAATTTATTTGTTTAAATAGTGTAAAAATAAGAAATTGAATTTGTTGAGATTGTAGTGCAAAAACTCATAAATTAATCTTGATCATAATATTTGAATGAACAACTTATAATAATTAAATTATTTACAAAATAATTATTGGTGAAATGGTTGCATTTATGGTGAAAATACTCATAAATAAATCCTACATGTACATGTGCATGTGACAAATAATTATTAGCACCACTTTGGAGTTCTTGCCAACATCGCATTTCTCTTCATATAAATGAGTAAAAAAACAAGTACATTAGCTCCAAAGCAGCTAGTCCCTACCTTAGTATTATATTTTTTTTGTTTTATTGTTTAATTAATTAACATCAACATTTCATTATGATTATGTTAATGATTATATGTAATCACTACTTTATTTGTATAATTTTAGTTGTTTATTTTGTGATGTTAAATAGTTAGTAGATAATGTGGAATGGTTATGATGGAGAACCATTATCTTTTGATAGACAATGTACTTATTTCAAAATTGTTTTGTGTCATGATAATTTTAGTCCGTAATTTTGTAACAAAGTTAATTGATTGTATCACAATTTGTTGAGTAAATTCACTCATTCTTATAACTAACAAATATAATAAACAAAATAAATACTTTAAATAAATAATATTTTCATAGTTTGTAACATTAAAAAAAAAGATCTTGAATGTAGGGTGAGACCTCGATTTTTTTGCTCAGCGCTTGAAGGATGGCCTGGCTTCAGCGTGAGCTGCTAGGGCTCTGTGCGTTTTGGCCTGCGGCCTCCATGGCTGCGCCTGGGGGAGGGAATCCCCCTCCCTCCACTCCTCTATCTGACGAAGAAGCCTTCAAGAGGCTTGTTACGGCTGCTGGAAAGAAGACCTCAGCCCCTCCAATCCCGAAATTCATCAAGAAACTGGAGGCAATACCTGAAATCAGCCTGCCAGTGGAAAAACCCATCAAGATTGCCTTGGCCCTGGCGGATCGTGGGTTGGTCGGATAGTTCATGGGCTTGTGGCCCTCCACAAAAACAACGGATGACTGGATACAAAGAAACTGGAGGCCCCAACTGAAGCAAAGCGTCACCTGCTACTCGGTGGGCAGAGGCTTCTATATTTTTGAATTCATCTCCAAGGACGATCGAGACCTCATCTTCAGAAACGGTCCCTAATTCATGGGCTCTCAAGGTCTGTACCTCAACCGCTGGACCCCGTATTTTGACCCGAATCTAGACACCCCCAAGGAGGTCCCTGTCTGGGTCCGTCTCCCTAATCTACCAGCGCACTGCTGGAACTCAGAATCTCTGGAAAAAATAGGTAACGGGCTTGGCTGATACATTGACAAAGTAGACCCCAAGGGCCAATACTCCTGTGCCAGAATCTGCGTCGAGGTAAATCTAGAGGCCGGGCTACCAGAAGCGATCAAGATCTCGGTGGGTGACTGGCACCATTATCAACAGCTAGACTATGAACAGCTGCCCTTCAAATGCAGACTATGCCATGAGCATGGCCACTTCCAAAGGAATTGCCCCAAAAATCAACAAGGAAATGGTATAGAAGGATGGAAAAGGCCTAAAAAAGCCAAAACAGCTCCGAAAATCCAAGAAAAAAGGCAAGGAACCGACCCACAAATCCCAAGAGGCAAGGAGGACACTCCAGAAGGAAGGAATACTCCACCAGACCTCTCCCAGGAGCTCGCCACCAACCAACCGGCAGCATCTGAAGAAACCAACACTGGAAGAAGAAGCGAGGACAGATCCAAGTTGGAAGACCCCAGCAGATCCGGCGAAGTACCCTTGTATTCAAATCCAGATCTCACTCCAGTTTTAACAGAGATCATCCCTCCCCACGCCTCCATGGGAGAGATCTCAAAAATCGCAAGCTAAGAGGAGGACCCCACCAACATTGACTCTGATCAGGGCGGATTTTCAGATGAATACGCCTCGGAATCCAGCAGCCCACATGCAACGTTGCTAAAGCCCAGCAGAGGAAGAAATTCCAAAAAAAAGCACCGCGAAGAAAGATCATTCAGAGATGTAGCCAAAGGAGCTCAGAAAACGCTGCCAAACATGATCAGCACCAGATCTAAGCAAAGCCAGCCTTCCAAGGGGGCCTCCCCTTCCAAAAAACTCTAAATGCGTTACATCTCCTGGAACTGCAGGGGTCTAGGCTCAAACCAAAAAGAAGAAGCTCTGAAAGACATCATCAGAATAAACAAACCGGACGTCCTGTTAGTCCAGGAGACAAAAATGGAGGAATCTATCCTCTATCAAGTAGGCCAAGCAATGTGGAAAAAAGGACCAGCGATAGCAATAAGCTCCAAAGGTTCCTCTGGAGGTATTGCAACATTCTAGGACTCTACAAAGTTTGATCTGATCAAGGAAGAACGTAGTGACCACTGGATCCTTACAAATCTGCTCCATCGAGACTCTGGACTCCAATTAAGTCTCTTTAATTTATATGTTCCTAACCTCTTTCCTGACAAACGCAGCTGCTGGGACTCCCTTCAGGTGGTTCTTAGCCAGCACAACCCAAGAAACATTATTATTGCAGGCGATCTCAACGTCACGCTCTCCACTGAAGAGAAGAAAGGGGGCTCCATAGTAAGGGATCAAGCTAGAGAATGGGTAGAGGAAATTATCCTCCAATGGGACCTGATGGATATCAAACCTCTCTCAGGGAAGTTTACCTGGTCTAACAAGAGACTGGGCCCGGGACACATAGCTGCTCGCCTGGACAGATTCCTCATTCATTCGGACTTCCTTTCCTCTGGATTGTTAGCCACTTCCAAAATCCTCCCCAATAGCACCTCGGATCATAGGCCGATCTTGCTAGATATCCTCTCAGACGCTCCTTTGGGCCCCATCCCCTTCTGCTTCAGTCCGCTCTGGCTGCACCAGGACAACTTTCAACAGGTAGTCTCAAACTCTTGGTCTCTTCCGGTGCCGGGTTCTCCCTCCTACACCTGGGAACAAAAAATAAAGAGACTCAAAGCAGATCTTAAGAGCTGGGCCAAACTCTTATCCAACCCCACCACCATCAGACAAGCTGCCCAAAAAGCCCTCGAAAACCATCAGCATGCAATGGACACCGTTCCCTTGTCTAGCGCGACCCTCTCCAAAGAAGCTGAACTCCAAAAGGACTTCTTCAAAGCCTGCAGGGTAGAAGAAGAATTCTGGCGCCAGAAATCCAGAAGCCTGTGGCTAAAGAGTGGGGACAAGAACACAAATTATTTCCATAAACAAGCCGAAGCCCGCAAAGGCTACAAAGCTGTCAATGAAATAAACTTTCGAGGCACCCTAATAAAAGACTCCAAAGAAATAAAAAAAGCTGCCTTCCTCACCTTCAAAGATCTTTTTTCTGCCCCTGAGGATAGCCCTTTAAATCCCATGGATCACCCCTTCGAACTCATCCCCCCTTTAATTCAAGAGGCGGACAATCTCCTCCTCACAGCCCCCATCTCCTTAAAAGAACTAAAAAGAGCCCTTTTCAGAATGAAGCCGGATAGTGCCCCTGGCCCCGATGGTTTCTTCGCCATTTTTTACACCAGCTGCTGGGACATAATCAAACTGGACCTGCTAAGGATGGTAAGGCATTCTCAGGCCACCTGCAAGATAGGGGGAAGTACAAACTCTGCCTTCCTCACCCTAATCCCGAAAGAAAAAGGGGCCACTTCCTTCTCCAGATTCCGGCCAATCTCCCTTTGCAATCTCAGCTACAAGATTATAGCCAAAATCATCGCCAATAGACTCAAAACAATCCTCCCCAGAGTCATCCGGGAGAACCAAGGTGGATTCATAAAAGGCAGGAAGATCCAAGACAACATTATCCTTGTTCAAGAGGTCATTCATACAAGTTACCAGAACAAAGAAGAAGGAATGGTGATAAAACTGGACTTATCCAACGCCTTTGATAGGGTAAGACACGACTTCCTCTTCCTAGTCATGAAAAAAATGGGATTCTCCACTCACTTTATCAACTGGGTCCAAGGCTGTGTCAGCTCTCCCTGGATTTCTCCTCTAGTTAATGGCAAATCCACTGACTTCTTCCAAGCGTCCAGAGGGCTCCGGCAAGGATGCCCCTTATCTCCCCTCCTCTATGCAATTCAAGCATCTATGCTAAGCTTCCAGTTATCATTCAGAAATCAAGATAATACTCTCCCCGGACTCCGGCTGGCACCAAGGGTCAAAAATATAAATCACGCCCAGTTCGCGGATGACACGATTCTTCTAGGCGGAGCAAGCGTTTTCATGGCCAAACACTTCAAAAAAGAGCTAGATCTCTACAACCAGATCTCAAGAAGCAGAATCAATCCTCAAAAAAGCAAGGTCTATAGCTGGCACTGTTCAGGGAAAGAACTAGGGGATATAGCCAGACTGATGGGCATGGAAGCAGTCCACGTTTGGGACTCCTTCTCCTATCTTGGAGCTCCAATATTCAAGAAAGGTGCGAAGGCTATTCACTGGGCTCCCATTATTGATAAAATGAAGAAGCGAATCCAAAACTGGGGCACCAACTGGTTAAATCCAGCAGGCAAAACAACTCTGCTAAAATTGGTGCTCATGAGCATGCCAGTTTACCAAACCTCTATCCTACTGGCGCCAGCCTCCATACTGAAAAAAATGGAATCGCTGATAAAAAAATTTCTGTGGGAAGGAGGCAAAGGGAACATCCACCGTCTCCACCTGGTGAGTTGGAACAAAATTCAAAAACCATATAAGGAAGGAGGCCTTCAGGTAAGGGACCTGGAAAATCAAAATCTGGCCATGGGGGCAAAAATTCTGTGGAGACTGATCGCCGGAAAATAAAGTTGGTGCAGCAAAGTCCTAAGAAAGAAATACTTCAGTGGTGGAAGGCTGCGATGCCTGGATCAGCCAATCCTTCGCAAGACAGGCTCTTCAATGTACAAGCTATGCCTTAAAGCTCTGCCTTCATTCCAGCCTAATCTCTATTGGATTCAAGGAAACGGAAAGAAAATAAATCTGTGGGAGGACGCCATCATGGGAGATCAGCCTCTAAATCACAATCCAGGTATAAAAAAAATTATGGACTGGGCCCAAAACAACAACGTAAACACCCTGTGGGATATCTCTAGCTGGGAAGAAGACAATGTAAGCATTTGGAAGGCCTGGCAGATAGACAATCTCCCCAATTGGTTAAGTGATGAAAAGGACAGCCTAATCCATCTCCTCAAAGGGAAAGCGCCAGCTGCAAAGAACATGCCGGACAAAAGAGGGTGGGGCCAGCGTTCTGGTAAATATTCAGCCAGCGAAGGTTACAAAGCCCTCCTTTCCTCGCCACACGTAGCCCCCAATCCAGCCAGATGGAATTTTATTTGGAACTTCCCGTTCATGCCAAAAATAGACTTCTTTTGTTGGACTGCTGCTCACAAAAGTATCCTGACTGGGGATAACCTAAAAATCAGAGGCATGGAGGGTCCTTCTAGATGTCCCCTGTGTTGCTCAGAAGAAGAGACAATGGACCACCTCCTGTTAAACTGCCCTTTCTCCCAAGAAGTATGGTCGGAGGTCCTCCTCCTTAATTTAGAAGACCTTGATGTCCCCCACAATATCCCCGACCTGTTTGCCTCTTGGACCTCCAGCTCTCCCTTTGACCTTCAGAAAAAAGACCTTCTCAAATCAATTTGGATTTGGGCCCCCAAAGCTATCTGCTGGAAGATCTGGCTGGAGCGCAATAACCGCATCTTCAGGAATGAAAAAAAGTCTAGCATCAAGATTGCAATCAAATGCAAAGCCCTCCTGGGGGAGATAGCGACGACCAAGAGAAACCTTCAGAACTCCAAAGATTTGGATCCTCAAGAAAGAAGATGGCAGTCCCAATTCAAGTTCCCGGAGCCCACACCCATCATCCCCATTGCAAAAAAGGCTATCTGGGAAATCCGGCTCGAAGAAAACGATTTCCTAATGTGGAGATCCTCTCTAAAAGATAATGCGCTGTTCTTTGATGGAGCCTCCAAAGGCAATTCAGGTCGTGTGGGAGGAGGAGGGATCCTCCTCTCAAGTGAGAACTTCGTCATAGCCAACTATGCCTGGGGGCTAGGCATAATGTCAAACAACATGGCCAAGGCGCTAGCTCTCTGGCAAGGCCTCAAGATTGCCCATGAGCAGAATTTACACTCGCTGGTGGTGTTTGGGGATTCCAAGCTTATCATTCAATTCATGGTTTCAAAAACTCTGCCGGCCAACGTCTTCTTAGCAGCCATAATAAAAAAAATCCATCTGGTTATCCCTAAATTCAATATAATCAGCTTCTACCATATACTTCGTGGCCTAAATGGCAAGGCAGACTTGGAGGCCAACAGGGCATCCTTGCTGGATCAAAGCGTGCTGGAGGTTAGTGAAAGAGTATCCATTTGCAATATCCCCTAAATCAAAGTGGTTAGAGCTCCATGATGCAGTCAATATTTAGTACAAGGAAAAGATGCTGATTCAAAGCGTGCTGGAGGATAGCGACAGAGTATCCTTTGGCATTTCTCCCTAAAACGCAGTGGTCAGAACTCCATTCTGTAGTCATTCAATCTGATCTCCAATATCGTGACCGTGCTGATCCTCAAAGATTCAGTCAAGCCTCCCCATCAAGTGCTTTGGAGAAGCGTTCCTCTTGTCACTCATTTCGTGACCGTGACCTCCAGCTATTAAATTGTGCCTCCCCAGTATCCAGATGCACTGCAGGTTGTTCATTTCTCTGCTCCAAGTTTTCTGAAGTTTGAAGTCCGTCTCCTCTCAGAACTGTGAGGCCCTCCAGTTCATCGAGACCTCCTGCGCGCCCCCATGGACTCGGTAGGTTCCTCCTCAAATGTGCAGTCGGTGGAAGAGCGTCTGGCTGATATTCAGCAATCCTTGGACGCCTTAAAGTTAAAGACAGATAACCAGGAAGTAAAAGGCCACAACCAGTGGAAAGCCTTCGCCAACGAGCTAAGCACACTAAAGAAGGATCTCAAAGACTCCAAAGGAGAGCTGAACTACTACAAAGATGTGGTCTTCACTGAGTTCAAAGACGCAGCCAACACCACTGGCAACTTCGGCAATCGAATCACCGCGTTAGAATCAGCAGTAAAAAAGATCCTGGAGAAGTTCAATTAGTGCTGCCTGCTCTCTTCCTCTTGTTGCTTTGTCAGTTTTAGCTATTGTTCTTGTGTCCAATTTCTCCAATCTTTACCTCAAGCTTGCTTCTCTGTCTCCTTATGTCCTCGTTGGGCGTCCTGGGCTCTCCTTAAAAGCCTGCGCTCATGGTTAAATGTATTCAGCACCCGGTGGCTTATTCACCGGTTCCTAATTAATCTTCCCCCTATTATAGTCTAAAAAAACATTAAAAAAAAAGATCTTACACAAAATAAATACTTTTAATAAATAATCTTTTCATAGTTTGTAACATTAAAAAAACAGATCTTTAAAGCATGTAAGGTTGACTTCATTTTTTAATTTTAAATGTCATATTTTAATTATTCAATTTTATATTGCTTTGTAAATATTATTATTATAAATTTAAAAAATTAAATTTTCAAAAACTATTCATATATAGATAACACAAAAAAATTATTACTAACCAATATATTTTTTTATTCTTTAATTAAAATAATTTATATTTAGTAAAACAATTCATTAATTTATGTAATGTTAACTTAAGTTTTTAATTAAAATAATATATTGAGTAAAACATGTAAGGTTAATTTCATTTTATTATGTAATGTTGTTTTTTTTTAAATTGTTTAATTTTATATTGTCTTATAAACTTTATTATTATAAATTGTTTAAATGATATTTTAACAAAAAATTGTTTTGTATTGTTTAAAATCACAATTTGTTGAGTAAACTTATTAATTTTTGTTGGTAAAAAAATTAATAACAATAAAATAAAAATACAATAGCATCTATTTACTATCTATTATATACTTGTGAACAAAACTATAAAAATAAGTAAACATTTAAAACCATTACTATGAATTAAAAAAAAATATGAATCCAAAAATATTTTTTTATCAAAAATATAATTTTTTTAACAGTAAGCAGGTGAAAATTCTATTATTATACAAACTGCTGTTACAAAATTGTGATATAACCAGTCCTGGTTTTGCTAGATGAACTAGACAAAACTAGGCTAATAACAACATGGCTCATAAAAGACATCCCCGAATTCCTTGAAGGTGACAAAAATTCACCCAAGCATATTAAATCACTAGAACCCAATGACAAAGCACCCATCGATACCAACTTAACACCTGATACCATAAACCATCCCATTACAGTGAAACCATCCTTAAGGCCTATAGATGCCACTAGAAACCAGAACCCATCCCATTACATTAAAACACAGGTGATTGAGCTTTCCTACTTACAACCGCTAGTTTAAACCGCACTAGACCCCATCCCATAACCATGGAAACTATAATATCATCCTTTTCTATTTATAGCCAAAAATGACTCTACTAATGAACCACGAACCCACCAGAGCAGCAGCCTATCCCACAACAACATAATAATGTAACATTGCACAGCTACTTACAGTAAAGAAAAATAAAAAAATATGAGGAGGCCAAGAAATCGAAGTCCCGAAAATTCATCTCCCTACAGCCAAGTTCGTCCCAGAATGGTGCTCCTCTTGCTGAGGATGAGGAGCAATAGCTTCTGCATTGGCTGGAGAATTGGCAGGGGTGCTCGCCGGGGTGGTGGGAGTGTCCTCGGGACTGTCCATTATCTCCATAACTATCTGATCAAGAAGCCCAAAACCAGTCGAGCTTTCCTGCTGCCCCCTTCGAATGAGGTTCAAAGCCTCCCTGATTCCATCGGCAATTTGTACCTTAGCTTGTGTATCTTGGGACAGTAGAATTCAGATGGTCCAGAAAGGATTAAGCGTCGAGGGCCGACCCATAAGGGTATCATACTCCCTGAGGAGGTCCAATTCCTTCATGGCGATGTATGCTTCTACCATCACAGGCATCTCCGCCATATATTGTTCTCCCAGTTAAAGGAGCATGGGGTCGGTTCTTCCTCAATTATGGGGATATCATTGCTTGAACTGGGCATCGTTCCATTGGTTCCTTCCCCTCTTCCATTTCCCTTCTGGTAATTTCGGGCTCTCCAGTAGTGAGGCATGATAATGCAACATAGAATATTACTAGTAGCCTGGTGCAGAAGAATTGCAACTCTGAATGAGACCCTGTGATCCCTCTAGGGAGAATTTATAGGGGAAAAACCTTTCCTCCCCTGGAATGGAGCAGTGAGAAAGCTCGAGCTTTTTTCCTTAACCTCCATCATTCTCTACCATTCACCGTGCTTCGACATATATTTCATGATTTGTGGGAGATCCTCCACCTTTTTATTCATTGAATTCCATTTGATACGGAGATATTTGGAATTCCCCATCCTTACATTATCCAATGTGGGATTCGTACCCACAAGCCCACAGGACCATCTCCTCTTCTTCTCCTCGCATGGATAAACTAGGGTTTTAATCCTACTATTTATTATACTCCTTCATATTTTTGCAATCTTTCTATCTGGCATTCGCTTCTTCTACGAAGGACACATGCTCTATACCTCCACCGCATGTCTAGGTGCGTGGTTCATTAGCCCCATGTGGCGATTGGGACATCTCACAACTTTCCACACCCACCACCCCTATGCTGAAGAGCTTGCTGGTTGATATGGATGTGACAAATGGCCTAATTTTTGTAGAGTTAGACTGACAGCTGTCTTCCACTTGCTGTGGATTGGGATGTCTCTGACAGTTGTTCATTTTTGTCATCCCTTCCAAGTCCTCTTTTGCCAACTTCCTGCAATGCTCCCATATTACTGGTCTGTTTCCATTAACGTCGAGCTCTTCTACATGGAAAGAGCTACAACCCTCCACTCCTTCGTTAGCTAGTGCGTCTGCTACCTTGGTACCATATCTTCTGACATGTGAGAATATGATGGTTGAATGTCCTACTAGAATCTATTTGAATTCATATAGCCAACCTTCCCATTGCCAGTTCTTTGAAACCTATGATGTAGAGGCACCATTTTGGAGCCAACGAGCCATGTTGATTATTATCTACGAGTCTCCTTCCACCATCAATGGAGTTTTCCCCGATTGCAGGGCCCAGGATATGCCATTTATTAGGCCTTCTAGCTCCGCCATATTATTTGTACTGTTACCAATTGATCCTGAGAGCATGCTGAGAATAATTCCATTCAAATTCCTTAATGCTCCTCTGAATCCTGCTGGGCTAGGGTTTCCTTTGGTCGCTCCATCAAACTTGAACTTAAAGGAGCCTTCTGGTGGCCATGTCCAAGTTTTCACACTGTTCACAGAATTTGGTGCCATCCTGGTTCACATGTTGTTGATAGGTAATTCAAAAATCCCCAATTCATACAAAATATTTCTTTCGTTTACTTCTACTGTGAAGTCTTCTTGTGTCCATTAGTTTGGAGTAATTGTTTCTTTTAGGTGAGCTTCTATGATGGTCCAGATTTCTGCTATTTTCCTGGTTTTGTTTTCAAAGATTCTATTGTTATGGGTTTTCCATAGTTCCCAGACTGTAAATCTTGGTAGAAGCTCCCATAGTTTGTTAACAATTTTTTTTTGAATACCTTCATGGGCCATTCTGCTATTGTGATGTTCGGCCTTCCTTTGTGTTGGTGGTTTTTCTTAAAAATGGTCGCTCCTTTTTCCCATATTGATTCCGCCACTTGGCATTCATCCAGAAGATGGTTGATAGTTTCGTTCTTTTCTTCGCACATGTAACACCTTGAGGGCCCAGTGATTCCCCTAATTTGTAAGTTATCCTAGGTTAGAATACATCATTTGAGCATGAGCCAGCAAAAAACCGTCACCTTTGGCCACCACCCTCCTCCCCATATTTTCCCCCATTTGGCTTCTAGTTCAATATTTCGAGTCCCTCTCACAATGGATACAGACTCTTTGGGTTAAAGTTTTTTGAGTTGGAGTACCCCCATCTGAGTTTGTCCGGGCTATCATTCTTGATGATTTTTCTACAATTAAGCTCTGCCATGAAATCTTCTACATTTTCCCCTGGGGCTTGTGATTGCCACCAATTCTTGTCTTTCCAAGACCTAAAGATCTGGTCATTGCCTCTAGGATCCCAGAATTCTGCCACCGTACTCAAAGGTTGGTTCTGAAGAAAGGAATTGAGAACGAAAGATTCCTCTCCACTTATTAGAACCGATTCTTGGTTCCATGCATCCCTAGCAAATCACGTAGTTCTGTCATCCTGAACTTCCCAGAATCTATGCATCTAGACCAATCCCCTATTTTCCTGTGTCGCTTTCCATATACTAGAGCCCGATAGGTTTTCTCCTTAACGAATGAGGGATTGCTTGGGTCGGATAGGGGCATATTTCAGGTGCCAGAGTTTGGCCCACAGTTCCTCATCATAATTGATCCACCTCCACCAAATTTTGGCACTCATCACCTTGTTACTGTCTAGAGGGTCTCGTAGCCTAAGGCCCCCCACTGCCTTAGGGGTACATATGGTTTTCCAATCCACCAATGGCCATTTCCTATGTCCTTCTAATCCCCCCCATAGGAAATTTTGCTGAATATTTCTAATTTGTTTGATAACTGATTTTGGGGCAGCCAACATTGAGAAGAGATATAATGGCATAGCCTATAGAACTAATTTCACTAGGATGAGTCTACTCAGAAAATTAAGAGCTATGAAGGTCCAAAGGCTGAGCTTCTGCTTGATTTTATCCAGCCATTCCTTCCAATATATTTTTCTAATAGTTGATTCAACTAGCAGTGCTCCCAAATATTTCGATGGAAGTTTTCCTTCCAAAAATTCCAGGATTATGAGGATTCCTCTTGGTAATTTTTAGGGTATTGAAGAAGTATGTCTGAGACTTTTCCTTGTTGATCTCTAAGCCACTATCTTCTAGGAATGTGTTCAAAATATCTTTAATGCCCCTGGCCTCCTGGACCAAGGAAATACCCATGAGCATATTATCATCCAAAAACCGTTTATGAGTTTGGGGATCCATCCCTGTAGTGAGGGATAAGCCTCAGATCTTGTTCTCAATTCTTCTATTTTTAAGCAGTCTTCCTAGTCCTTCAGCCGCTATGATGAAAAGGAAGGGAGAGAGGGGGTCCTGCTACGTTATTCCTCTGGAAGCATTGAAGGGGGTCGAAGGGGAGCCATTGACCAATATCGAGAAGAAGGCCAATGAGACCATATTCATGACCTTGTTGGTCCAATCCTTCAAGAAACCAAAAGCTCTGAGAATTCCTGCCAAAAATTTCCAATTCAATTTGTCATATTCTTTTGAGAGATCCAGCTTTAGGAGCACACTTGGACTCTTTGTGGTTTTGAGCAAGTGAATCGCTTCCTAGACCAATATAATGCCATCTAGGATCTGCCTTCCTTCCATAAACCCAGCCTATTCCGGTGAGATGATGAGGGGAAGTACGGGACACAGACGATTGGCCATCACCTTAGAGATTATTTTGTAAATGAAATTACATAGAGAAATCGGTCTTAGTTTCCCTGGGTCCTCTGTACCATTTTCTTTGGGGATGAGTGTTAGGAAAGTAGAGTTAAGAGCTCTTAGAATTTTCCTGGTCCTCCGACAGTCTTCCACCAAGGCCCATATTTCCTCCTTTAACAGTCCCAAAAAGCATGGAAAAAATTCATCGTGAACCCATCCAGGCTCGGTGCTTTATCCTTTGCCATTTGCTTGATAGCCACTTCCACTTTCGTCATCTCAATGGATTTTCCCAGCATGTGATTGTGTTCATCAGTGATAAGCTTAGGAATATGTCTAAACACCTCTCTCTGGGATTCTTCTCTATCTTCTTTCGGTTCCTTCATTAAATTAGCAAAATAACAGTTCAATGTGGTTTCTAGTTCTTCTTGAGTTTCAGGTATATTCCCATCCTCCATTTTCAACCTGTCTAATTGATTCCCTTATCGATGTTGGATGGCCGCTTTGTGAAAGAAGCTGGTGTTGCGTTCTCCCTCTTTAAGCCATTTAACTCTCACTTTCTGGTTCCAGTAGATTTCCTCCTATTTCTCTTGTAGGATAAATTCATGTAGCAAGCTTTTTTCTTGTATCCTTAGCTCCTCCGAGAATCCCATGCTCATCCCCTGATCCTGGTTCAATTGCATCTTCCACTCTAGAGCCTGTTTTTCTTGGATTATGTTACCAAATGACTCCTTAATCGATTTTTTAATGTTATGTTTTAAGAGTTTGATTTTATGTTGGAATTGATACATTCGGGTGCCCTTGATGGGTGGGTAGCCTTCCCACCATTCCCGAAGTGTCTCATTGAAATCCGTTTGGAGGAGCAAAAGTTTTTCAAATCTGAATGGTCTACGAGAGTTTATCCCCACATTTTCCCATTCCAGACTGATTGGCGAGTGATCCGATCCTGCCGCTAGAAGCACCGCTGGTCTTAATTCCCCGCTAGCCATCAATATAGATTCAAAAATAAAAAACTGATCTACTCGACATGCTATCCCTTTGTCTCCAGCTTGTTTTTTGTTCCACGTGAATATACCATTAGAAATTCTAACATCTATTAAATTAAGGTCATCAATTAATTCATTGAATAGAGCGCTTGTAGGGTTTAGGTTCCGTATACCACCTTTTTTCTCTTCAAGGTTCTTGATCAAGTTGAAATATCCACCCAGGATCCATGGTTTGTTCTCAGGAATCTCTTTGATAACAAAGAGTGAGTCCAGAAAGGAAAATTTCTGCTCTTCCCTCGAGGGCCCATAAACATTGGTCATAAATCCTTTTATTCTGGTACCTAATATATGGAAGTCTGTTGAAAATGAAAAAGGAGTTGCTACAAATCCTGAGAGGTTAACCTCCCGAGGATTCCAAAGGATGCTCATCCCTCCAGCTACACCTTTGGAATTGATCGTGATTGACTCAAAACCCTTCCATATTTTTTGGGCTATACTTGTTAGCTCTTCACCCAAACATTTTGTTTCTTGCAGAAAGATGATCCCAAAATTTTCTTTTTCAATCCTTATTTTGAGAAGACAGATTTTTAGAGCATTGTTGCAGCCTCTAATGTTCCAGGATGTAATCCACATTAAGGGTTTGTTAGATAGAGTGAGAGAGGTCAGGATATATAGTTGGCTACTGCCCTGAATCCATCGGTTGCTCCCCTATATCTTTGATTCTTTGAAACTTGCTTGGCCTTCCCCACTTTTCTTTTTTTAATTTCTCTTTTCCATCTAAGTCTTTGAGAGATTCAACAACTACTCCCAAGGAAATCATGTTTTTAGCTTGAATTATCGCCTTCTCCAGCAAGGAGACTTGCTGGGGGGGAATCTGGGATGGGATCTTGTCAGAGCAAGCAACTTCAAGTCCTTCCAGATCTAGATCTCCTATCTCCATATCTTCCATTGCTGGCTTGGATGCCTCTGGGACTTTCTTGGTTGTCTCCTACTGTCGCTGATGGTGTTGATCCGTAGGTGTTTTGGCTGTATCCTGTTGCTTTTTTGGATTTATCTCCATCTCCTTCTCCTGATTAACTATAATATGTTCATGGTGATGGTTTATTTATTAGTGGCCTTATTCTACTATGTTTGTTGGACTTCTTTGCTATTTTCCTTATCTTCTTGGAGAAACTCATACCTGTTCTGGGTTTGCACTCTTTTGTTAATCTCTAGTCCCAAGGTCTTTATTGCTTGTCATTTCTTGTTTTGGGTTTTCATGAACCCATCAGCATCTTGATTTTCCTGATCTTTCTTCCCTTTTGGTCTTTTATTTTGTGGACAGTCCCGGAATAGATGTCCATGCTCATGACATCTTCTGCATCTGAACGAGATCTGTTCGTAGTCTATTGCTTGGAACCATTCTTCATCATCCCATGTTAACTCGACTCCATCTGGTAGATCTCTAGAGATGTCGAGGTAGATACAGATTCGAGCATACGATTTATATTTCCATTGTCGAGTTTTCTCTGAGACTTTGATGAAGTTATTCAGTGTATTCCCTATATCCATTAGAATTTGTTCCTTCCAGTACTCCATTGGGAGAGAGTACATTCTTATCCATACTGGGGAAATCGTGAGGTTTTCTTTGTTAGGTTTGAATCTCTCTTTCCATGGCCTGAGGAAAAGTCCCACCGAATTATAGAAATATGGACCATTCTCAAAAATTCTTGTTCAGTCTTCTTCATTAAAGAAGATTATTGTGAAGAACCCTTTTACTCCCACCTCAAGATCATAGTGTCCTTGAGGTTTCCACGTGGTGTTTATCCACCAGACGAGGGTCTTTTCTGTGGGCCATATCCCCACAAACTTGCCTATGAGGGCGCATTCTTTCATGTATTGGATGTCTTCCCTGACTCTTTCTGATTTAATCTGCAGCTTTGGGAGTGTCTTTGATTTCGGGACACACTGTCATGTCCTTCTTATTTCCTGATTAGTTGCTTCATCTATCTTGATCCCACTAGAGCCTTCCCCATATCTGATCGGGTCAGATGGTCTGACTATTCCTTTTCCTTTTTAAATTTCCATGTCTGAGATCAAAGTGGGGATTGCTGGTCCCTCCTCTGACGACGCATTCCTCCCACGGTCCCTCTCCCCATGAGGAGGAGCAAAAACCATCTTGGATTGATCTCAACCAATCTACTAAGACGCTTCTGCACTACTGGTGCATCGTTAAACCTTCCTCCTTGGTAACTAAACCCCCAACCTCACATCAAGTTGTAGAGTAATTTTCCAAAATCCACAATTTTCAATCTAGAAAACTCATGAATCCAAAAATATAACTAATACTTAAATCAATTTTTTTTTTTAAAAATATAAAACATTAAACATAAAATATCAATAAAAAAATATAACTAATGTTGAGTTTTCAAAGGTTAACTAAAAGATTTATCCCTTTAATTTCATCTAAATTTTTTTATTTTTTTATTTTTTTTTAATACAAAATCATTGCTTGTTCAGGTGATAATGAAAAAATGTTTATATTCAAAATCTTGAGTAATTAAAAAAATTAATAAATAAAAAACCATTTTTAATATTAAAAAATAATAAAAACTGTAAATTATATTTAACTTTAACATTATAACTTCATAAAAATTAAAAAGCATATTTTTTAAATTTTATGTTTACAACATAGTAAATAAAAAAAAATTAAAACATGAAACTTTTAAATGATTATTAAATCTAAAATAATCAAATCAAATCAATTCTTGAGGAATTGAAGCATTTAAATCAAATCGTGAGGAATTTCTAGGGAATTGAAAGTGTAAGTAGGGTGCCATAAATGAGCAATTTAAAACTAATAAATTATGCTTTGGTATTTATAAAATAATTAATATGTGTACCATTTTTTAACTATGTGGCAATTTTAGGATTTTTTTCAAATAAAATAATTTTAAAATAATTTTTTAAAACTAATTGTCACCTCCAACTAGGGTTATTTAGTCAAATCAAAGCTTGCAACCAATTATAAAATAGTAATTTTTAATTTCAAAAACTAAAAAACATATTTTATTATTTAAAAAATAAAATTAATAATTAATTTTAACAAAACATTATAAAGTAACTATAGAATTGTTAAAATTAATAAAAAGTCAATGTAGTTTTGACAACTGATCGATTGCTATAATCCCTGCCTTGGTAGGGACTAATAATCAAATCAAATCAATTCTTGAGAAATTGAAGCATTTAAATCAAATCTTGAGGAATTTCTAGGGAATTGAAAGTGTAAGTAGGGTGCCATCAATGAGCAATTTAAAACTAATAAATGATGCTTTGGTATTTCTAAAATAAGTAATATGTGTACCATTTTTTAACTATGTGGCAATTTTAGATTTTTTCAAATAAAATAATTTTAAAATAATTTTTTTAAACTAATTGTCACCTCCAACTAGGGTTATTTAGTCAAATCAAAGCTTGCAACCAATTATAAAATAGTAAATTTTAATTTCAAAAATTAAAAAAACATATTTATTATTTAAAAAAATAAAATTAAAAGAATTGTAAATTTTAGCACTAAAAAATGGTAAGGGATTAGAAATTGCAATTTTAGCAATAAAAAATTGTAAATTTTCAAAACAATTTATGTCTATAAAAAATTGCAAACAAGCTCTTCCTTCTAAATATAAGTGTGTGTGGACTTGGTTTAAAAAAACAAAAAGGATTGAAGGATGGAGGAAGAGGAACTATTAGAAGTTGCAACTATATTTTTAGTTTGACTATTAAGGCCTCTAAGGACAAAGTGTGATGGAGGTGCCACTAAGTGAATTTGTTCTGCAACTAACTTTTGTTCTTGTCCAGTTACTTTAATTTTTCTTGCATCCTTCTTCTTCTTTATTCTTTTGATAATTATCTTCCTCGGTGAGGTGATTTATTGTTGAGATTACAGCATTAGGAGTCATTCTCCAGTCTCATGAGTAATATCAAGACAATAGAATTGTGAGTAATATAAAGTCCTACAAACATCCTGATATGATTGAGGTGGTGATGTTGTAAAGCTTGTGAGTAATATCAAGCTAAGTCTTGTGAGTAATATCAAGATAGTAAGGCTTGCGAGTAATATCAAGATGAGTCTTGTGAGTAATATCAAGAAAGTATACTTGTGAGTAATATCAAGTTCTAAAAATATCCTCATGTTGCCAAGGTGTTTTACTTTAGTGTGTAAAAGTGAATACACTATGTGATGTATGGTTAGTCATGGTCAACAGGTGCTACACATATGCTTTAGGGATTAACTACCCCTAGAGTGATTTACTTTTGCATATGACTAGGGGTAATACATATGATCATAGGTTTGGAACAATTATTATGATTATGATATGATATAGATGATTAATTAATAAAACACATATGGACCATGCATAGATAATTAATATGAGCACAAAGATAAAGATAGAATTCGAATTTCCCATGTATGCCTCCAAGTGAACTCGAATTAATAAGACTTCAGTTGAGTTAAAAAAAATTCAATTAATTAAGGAATCAACTCCTTAATTATGCAAAGTGGTTGTTGAAGATGACACTGATGGAAAAACACTTGTTACATTCATTTTTGTTCAGTTACATTCAATTCTATTCAAATAAATTCACTTATGTTCAGTTACATTCAGTTATGTTCAGTTACATTCATTTATGTTCATTTACATTCATTTTTGTTCAGTTACATTCAATTTTGTTCAGTTACATTCAGTTACATGCAAATCCATTCAATTCAGTCCAGTTCAATCAGTTAACAACTCAGTTAGAGGTAGTTAAACTCAGCAAATTAATGGAGGGTGCATATCTTCAATGTGAGAGATAATTATGAAGTTACAACTTGGCACCAAGTCTATGTGTGCACATCGTTGAATATGTAACAATGTTCACAGTGTTAACAAGTTACTGAAGCATGCAACCATTCACTACATGCATTGTATGACTGGGTTCTAGCTTGTTATTAAAGTGTTATGCACTTGGAAAGACTAGTAAAATGTTCCATTTGATCTCTCCTCTCTTGTGTTCTCTGATCAAGCAATCAACTATTGTGTTGTAATCATTCTATTCTGATTATCAATCATACTCTAAGATTGTTTACTGGGTTTTTTATCCTGCGAATCAGTGGAGGGTTTTCCCAAGGTACATCCTATGTTCTATGGTTTGATTTATTTATGTTTTTGGATTATTGATGAAATCTGTCTGCATTGTAATTGTGGATTCAAGTTTTAAAGTTAAAGAATCTTTCTTTATTTCTCAAACACTAACATTTATATCTACATTTTCTTATTTTTATTGGATTCAATGTGATAGTTCAGACATCATTATATACCTTTGAAAGGTCTACAATTTCAACACATGCCCTTCATCCTCTCCTCTTCTCCACCATTTCCATTTCCTTATGTATACAAAGAGAAAATAATGAGTCTCCCATTCTTCCCTCTTGCAATCCCTCATTCCCCTTTGTAATTCTATGATTTAACAAATGACACATTTGATAGAGTGAGCCTGGGGATTCTCCATTTGTACAGTCCTAACCAATACAACGAACAGACACATCCTAGTGCCCAAAGCCGATAATGGGATCCATCAACAAAAACCAAGCGAAATGGAATGCATTAATACAAAGAGAGAAACATATTGTTACCTTCAATCTTCCCATAGTAATTATTTTAGGAGACCCTCTGTTCCTCATTTGTTATGCTTGAAAAAATCTATCTAGTGAGGAAATCAAGGGCATCTACAATGATAGGCCATTTGTTTTCTCAAACAAAACAAATGCTTGAGTCTCATTCATGTCCGAAGATGCAATGATAAGCTTATGGATGGTTTGTATAACCTTGGTGCCATCATGGACAAGGGAATATGTGTTCAAAAGGGGGTTATAATTTTAAGAAGTGGATCCCTAGCATTTTTTATATGGATAAGAGTTACCTACACATATCATTTGGAAATGGTAGATCAAACCTTGGAAATGGTTGATTGGCCCCCAACTTGTGGCTCAAGTCTTCCCCTTGCCTAAATGATCCCCCATGAGATGCCTTTAGATCACACATACCTTCTCCTTCTCATACCTAGGGTATTATGGTGATGGTTATTGATCCTCAGGAGGATTATGGGATTATCTTATGTGACAAATCCTTCCTCGAGTCTAATTTGTTGCTCGCCTTATGCTCTTCCCTAGTCAGGATTGAAGTGGGTTTTGTGGAGGAGAGAGTCGATGTTGGCTTGGTGGAGGGAAATTATGGAAGGGAGTCCCATTCTACACAAAGTTGGACCTGTGCTTATCTCTTAGAATTGTCGAGAACCATTTCAGAGGGTGTATAGTTTTAATATCTATACCAACCTTGGGATTGGTTGGTCCCTTACCCTCAGTTGGGGGTAGACTATTATTGAAATTTTCTTCTATGTTTCTTGGTTAGGGACATGTCACATGGAAGGTATGCTTGTTTGTAGCATCTTCAATTCTTATTCTGGGTCATTTTCCCCTTGATGAATTGTTGGTGCATTAGACAAAACATGACATATTGTAGAGGGTCTTTCTACGAGGTTCATGTTGACATTTTCAACCTCAAGTAAATGGTAATCATGATGCATGATTGGTCTAAAGGTATGGCGGAATATTTAAGGCATATTTATGATCAGATTTCGATGATGGAAAACTAGATTGACGACATTAAGAGAATCCTACGATCGTAGGGGGGATAAATTGAACAGATAAGGGAAGCCATGGAAAATTTGTTGAGTTTGAATAAGGAAATCTATAACCATAAAAACTATTCATCATTGCAGGATATGAAGGATGATTCAGTGCAGCAATCTACCTTTTAGCTTAAGAAATTGGAATCTTCTAGGCATGACTAAGGAAGTTCCTATTTTTATTGATAACTTATTTTTTGCTTATATGTAATGTATATCGGTTCTTTACTTTTGTGAGGGAAATATATGTGTATCTACAACACTAGATAATGTGTAAATACTCAACATTTTTTTATATTTAGGATAGCGGTAGGGGATTTTGTTTTTAAACATTTTCAATTATCCCCATAATAGCTAGGTGGAGTTTTTTTTCTATAATTTCTCACTTTATTTTTCAGCCTTTTTAATACAAAATAATTACCCTTTATGTTTTAAAGAAAGAAATAAATAATTTGAAAATCAAGTAGAATATAAAAAAATCATAAATTAAGTTTCATTTGAGGAAACTGTATGTTAAGAAGGTTGATTAAACGTTTATCTATGCAAATGCAAATTTTTTATGCTTTTTTCAATCTATTGTTTTTAATGTTTTTACATAATAAATTGTCAATTGGGTCTATCTCTATGTCGAGTGGTTTTGATCCCCACGATGGGTGCTATAGACATAAGGCTAGGACCTAAACACATGGGAAATTAGAATAAAGTAGATATGGGATGAACTTATGGGAAGGTAGGTGACTTCCCCAACTCACCATGCAATTATATTTTTGAGGTTGCCATTATTTCTCACCTTAATGGCAAGTACAATCCCATGATCAGATTTTGGTTAACTATATTGCACTCTCAGACTTAATATGTGTGAGTTGTAATGGATCCTCTTGATAGTTCTTATGATGATGGCATGGTACTCTGCATGGCACTTAAACTATCGATTGAAGAATGATGGCATCAAAATATTAGCCCTATCTTGGTTCTCAAGTATGGAGACTTTGTTCATCCCTGGAGTAGGATTCTCCCTGCAAATCTAACTGTCTCTCTCCTGGTAGATGCAACAAAGGGAAGATGATTTGGTATTTGATAATTGAGAGCGTCAAGATGTTTCATACCAATACCACAAAGAGCAATATGGAAATGATCCTAATCCCTCTCACATGGTGCGGGTCATGTGGGAAATGGAAAATGTGAAGGGCTATTTTTAAACCAAGGTTAGTCCCTCGACCTGAGCCCACATTGACAGGATAGAGAAAATATTGAGAAATGAGAAGAGGTGTCTCGATTCCCACAAGCTTGTGGGAGATTTTGGGGGTATTGTTGAAGATTTTGGTTCATCTCGGAGCAGAGAAATGAAACATGCCAAGATATTGCACATCTTCTGGTGCATGAAGTATGTGTTTATTTTGGATCTGGAGGACTGCTTGAAAGGTAAGTCCTGAGAGGACATGAGTGATCTTTCGGTGGAGGTTCATCTGGCATGTATAGAGGAAGGTTTGAAGAGGTTGTCATTGTAATGTCCCTTAAATCCATCAATAATTTTTTTTGTATGATCAATAAAACTATTGGGATTTAAGGTTCGTCGAAAACTTAACTTGAACATTGTGTAAAATTATTTGAAAAATACTTGTATTCTTGTTCTGTATTTATCTCGTAGATTAATACATGGTGAACTACTTTTCTTATGATGGTTTTTATGTCATTTATTTATATAATGACATTTCTTGTATATTGGACTAGTCTTTATTGTTATGTCTTGTCTACTTACTTCATACTGGTTTATAATGGATATTTGAATTAACATGTACAACCTAGTCTTGTTTAAGCTAAAATTTGATGGGTAACGTACCTCTACTTCTAAAGGGAAAAGAGTGTCTATATTTAATAACGACTCAACAAAAAGGTATGAACGTATCCTATGAACTTGGGCTTACTTATTTTTTTATGAACTAATGCATGAGGAATTCGTTGTTTGTAGGTGCTAGGTACCAACCCTATGTCAAGTGTAAGGATTAAAAGAAGTCAATTGATCAAGGAACTAAGTGTTTAAACTTGGAGACTAAGGTGGTGTATTCCTAGAGGAAACATACTTGCAAAAGGGAGAAAACTAAACTATAGGGAGTGGGTCAATAATCTAAATCTTAGTGGAAGTGGTTGAAGTTTATAATGAAGGCCATATGGAGGCCTCATGTCCTCCTTCCACGTTGGCTCAGGAACATAAGTGATTTTCCTTGTTTTCGAAACCCTCTCTTGCATGCTAAGTTGGACGAGGGGAGCAAGATCCATGTCTGTTGGTTCATTAGAAAGGTCATGGGTCATGGGATTTTAAGTCTCCATTGCTGCTTAGGTATAATCCTCCTCCATGTATATTTTAACTCTTTTTTTGTTATTACTTTTTTTACTTAAATGTTGCTAACTCTTGATTAGTTTTTTTTAGGATGGATTAGTGTTTGGGTAGGTTCTGCAGCTGAGGGAAAAGAATACCATCAAGACAAACTTGGTAAGCTCATGTTCAGGTGTCATTTTCCTTTGGTTGGTCATTTTGCATTTCATAGGGATTTGGGGATGTGTTGTTTGTCGTTTTAATGGCTTTCCATTAAGAGTTACAAGGGTTTATTTGGAATTCTATCAGTTTTTCCATACTATATGTAAGGGTTTTGTAAATGAAATGGTGCTCAGGAATTTCATGGGGTTTAGTGTTTTATGAGCTTGTTCAGGAATTTGATGAATTTGTAAATTTGTTTTGACCGTGGGTGAAAAAAAACTATATAAACCCATTTCTAGAAATGCAAGGTTGTAGTCATTCTCTTTCATGTGCTCTGTATTTGGTTTAAACGTTGATAGCTGGGTGAGTGTCGAACTATTTCGTGGACTGATAATTTCTACGTTTTGAAGTTGTTTAATGTATTTATACCATCCCTTAGCTAACGTTGTCGGGGTAAAATGATTTGTGTTTTAATTTGGCTCTATGTATTTTTAAATTATGAATCGTGGTCTGGTCAAATTTATGGGCAAAGAATTTAATGGTGAGAATATATTCCATTATGGATTCTCTGCGTTAGAGGCATCATTACCATCAATGGAACCGTGGGTAATTTTGGTTTGTAAATTCTTTTGGGTGGAAAACCATTCTGCTTGTTTTCTTATTTAATCCTAAATGTCACGCTGATGAATTTATATGCCAACGCTGGAAGTGTGGCCACTCATTTTAAAGGATGGCTGGAAAATAGCTCTATGGGATTCGAAACACTGCACCTAAGTGTTTTCGTTTTACTGGGTTCAACGTTTGGTAGAGGGAATATCATGATACCCTAGTTTAACTTATCTAGATGGTTATGTATTTTAATTTATTTATTTTTAAAAGTTTAAACAAGATTTCATCCAATGCTATGTATAGTTTATGGAGTCATGATTGTAAATTATGGAAATGTTAATAACGTAGATTTGGGGCTCCAAGATATTTGACCTGTTGTGAATGACATAGGGTTCTCTATTTTTTTATCATTGGCATATAAATGTTTATTTAAATGATAGTTTATTTATGGACTAAATTTGTAAACCCTGCATGGATTATCTATAAATGGTGCTAATGATGTGATCTAGATTTATAAAATAGACCTCTGACACGAGATTGCTTTGTTGGAGTGATCTTTGTGTGAAAACGACTCTGTCCTATACATTAAATGGTTTAATAATTAATTGATTTAAAAGATTTTGTTTCTAATATCTATGATTCCTATGTTTGAGGATTTTGTGTAGTTTTGATGTTGTTCAATATGTTTTGAAATAAATTATCAAAATCTTTATATAAGATAATCCTAGATTCTAACCTAAACCGTAAAACATTTGTAAGAACTATTCTATCCCTACAAATATCTTTAAGTAAAATGTAGGGTACCATGACTAAATAATTATGTTAATGGATCCACAACAATAAATGTTTTATCAACTTTATAAAGGATAAGTTGGAGCTTTCCATACAAATCTTCATAACTGTAATCTTAGCAGGTAAATACATTTAAAAGCAGAAAGAAAATATGATATAGGGTAAACCTCTTACCTGCAGTTTTGTAGCTTGTAAGAGCTCTATCACTCTACACACTTCAACAAAAAATCAATAGGAAATACTATGTTTCTGACCCGAGGATTGGTAACCAAATGAATTTAGAACTACCACGTTCCTCCCAACCTTGACCTAGAACCATTCTTTCTTCTTATCGGATCTCTCGAGATGGCTCCAACATGCACGATAAAACTAGAAATCCTAAGGATGAGGTTGTTGGTATTTGGAAGTTAGACCTTGTATTCTCTAAGTACTGAGTTTCAAAATTTTCTCCAATCCCCTACATAAATAATGATCCGATCCCATGCCCTCCCTTAGCTCTTGTTTTTATAGATATTCTTTGGAAAGGGTGATTTGGTTATCTTCAGTTAAATCAATATTTTAATACTTCCTTGAAAATAACTCTTAGTTTGATTTATATGTAATATATATTAATTTTTGATAACTACGAAATTTCTATTAGTTCCTACTTGAGTTTAGATAAGAATTATTATTTATATATTTAGTTTATAAAATAATATATATAAAATTTTAGTTAGTAGTTTTTGTTATCTTTATTTCTTTTCACACACACACACACACACACCCATATATATATTTCATACATATATTATATATACTTACTCATTCAATTTATTCATCTTTTCTTATCCATGCATTAAATAACATAATTGTTTATTCGATGCTTCCTTAGTTTATGTCAATTATTTAACAAGGCCTCATGTGGGGTTTGGACAGTCAACTAGGATAGGTATCCCTAGATTTCCTTGTAGATTGGATTAACTCGTATTCACGGAATTATCGTGCAGTCCTTGATGAGAAAATAGATTGTGATTTCAATTAATCAACTTAAATAAGTATGATGAAGGTTGGTGATATTTAGAGTCTTTCCAACTCAACACCCTTAATTAAGGTAACCCCTAGTGCTATTCAGAGCTTATGCTCAACACTATAACATGGGCGTTACACTAGTGCAATTCTAAAACCTTTTGCTCAAGACTAGTACTAGGATGCATTTGTACAATACACCTAGGGATACAATGGCTAAAGATATCTTGCTCTAGATCTTATGCTCAACATCATGTTGGAGTGCTCCAGAGATTATTCCAAACATTTTTATCGTTTACTTATTGGGGTTACCTATGTTCTCCATAGCTCACGCTCAACACATAGCCTCATAACTGTTACAGAGAGGTAGATCCCTATTGAGCTTTCTAATCTTCAGCTTGAATTGTTATAGCACATCCTCAACAACAAGTAAACAATACAAGCATACTGTATTTCATGGTGTTATATCTATTCTAGAATATATAATCAATAATGTAAAAGCATTTGACATATTCCAATGGATAAAATATTCATTCAAATACACATTACTGGATAGGAAAAGATATTTCTATAAATATGAATCAGAGATTACAAGTGACAACCTCTGACGGCACGTCTGTGAATTGGAGAAACTAAATCCCCCACTTGGGCCTCCACCACCTCAATCCTCCATCACTTCGATAGCAAGCTTACTAGATAAAGGCAAGCTTGGGAAGAACACAACAGTGCTCCAAGGGACAAAGGGATGCAGACTCAAGCATAAGTTCTGGCAACAATGGACTATAGTTTCGTTACTCTCAATTCTCTCTTATGCTTTCAATGTATCAATGGTTCCTTATATAGCTTTTCAAAGGGATACTAAAAGGTTGAATCCGTGAGATCTCAAGGCATATGGAAGGCCAGGAGTCATATGAGTTGGATCCAAGTCAAGGAATGCTCCAACAGGTTTTGGATTATGTACACATCCCGATGTACGCGACTATAGAGGGAATATCTGTGTATGTACGTGGTTATCGAGGAAAAAGCCGCGTATATCACTTTTCTTATGTTTTTAGGGATGGTCAAGGATACATCAAAAGACAACAAGTGCTCCATAGGGTCTAATGAGTCGGCAACGAGATAGGGGAAGGCCATACCATGTGTGATTCACCTAGTGTGGTGAAATCCGCTATAACAGATGCCCCCTAATGTATGAGATCAGAGGGGTTATACGATGGCTGAAATACATTATAAGTCCATCCCAGAAGTGAAGTGATGAAGGTACCCAAATGGAAGACCACCCACCCAATCAACATAATACCATAATACAACTCTGCATATAACTGCAAATACATATAGCAGTCCTGGATACATAAGAGTAGAATGGCCATGAATAGGCATGAAACATGATAACACATATGTGGTCATCGCCACGTACAATATACATAGATCAGAATCTCCATGATGAAGATATACAAAGGACCATGATCTCCACAAAGGATGAAGATATATAATAGATCAAGATCTCCATAGTGGCTGGAAATGTCTGACATATACTGGAACAAGTCACGAGAGCTGAAATCTCATGAACACTGGCACGATCAAGGAGGTAGCATATAGTGGATGCCACCAATATGGAAGGTCTTCTACACACACCACTACGAGTACATGTCCTACTATGCGAATAGAGATGTCGAGGTCGAACATAGTAGTCCATCGTCTCATTACCGGTCATTGATGTATACCGTTAATAGACGCGAGATCACCCACCGATAATGAAAATGGGAATCAAGGTACTAGAGTGCAAACTAACAAGTGTGAATAAATGTGTTGAGGTCGAACACTTGAGAGAATCCATCGATCAGGGGACATTGATGTATTCCCAAAACTGTCGATGGCGAGAGAACTTGCCACTGATGACTGCAAGTCTCAAGGCACTCAAAATGACTCTAGACTCCAATCCCAGAATAAATGATCTGAAGTCGATGGGACGAAATCTGCTGGAAGGAGGGCATTAGGGCATCCCCCATCATCCAACACGAGGTACTCAGCAAAGATGTATAATGTGGAAGGACTCGATCATAAGGTGCACGAACCAGTAACTTTACTGGGAATGGCCGACATGCAAAGTCAATATAACTGAGGAATGGCCGACTCAGGTTTCAACTTCCTTCGAACAAGAGCATAACGGCATATGGTGACTGAATGAAGGCAGTATAGACTCTATATACAAACTGGGACATCTCTATGACGCAGGAGGCATCAATAGAGGCTCCATAGGGACTGGAAGCATAACCAGTCAGTGGAGATAAAACTCAGATAAACAAGTACAGCTCCTAAATTCAAACTATAACCCAACCAATGGATGTGATATACAGTGCTCTGTTCGAAGGCGACACGACTCGACAGCTGCCAAAGATAATATCTTTTCTTGTCCGGCTTTTTGGTTTTTTGATTTTTTTGGTCTTTTTCAGTTATTTGAAAATCTTGAAAAAAGAATAAACTAGATTTATAGTTACAAACTAGGAGGAGACGAGTGTCATGAGGGAAAACAAACTAGTTCCAAGCAGTGGAACATACCTATGCTTAATGCAAGGATACATGTGTAGGATATCGACACTCGGGGGAAAATCCCCTCTCGGTAAAAAGGGAATCAAGCTGCGAAGGATATAAAGAAAAGGCTTTGCACGGCTAGACATGAGACAAGCTCGGGCTATATGGCTGAAACGCAATGTCAGGGGAGCCAGCATAAAGCTCAATAAGACAGGAAAAGCTCATGATAATGCATTCACAACTTGACATAAGGGGAGTCTGGAGGGAAACAGGCCAACATAAGATCAAGAGGAGTATGAGGCTCTCGCTAAATGTCATGACAATACTATACAACGAAATCCCACACCCTAAAGGGGGAAACATCAGCATGGGCACCAACTGCAAATAAGGTGCTAACTAGGGTACCCATGTAAGGTGAGGCTCTACCACTCATATCATGCCACCTCTATAGCAGCAAGAAGGTTTCGTGACATAATAGAGTGGGTTCGTACCTAAGGATATAGTGACATGGTCATAAGGTCATGCAAAATGCAAACGATGGTGAACCTAACCTATATGCTAGTGTAGACATTATACCTGAGATCAGTACGAATGGGTCAATCCAAAGGCTGAAACGGCGCTGAAAACGGTCTTCTACATCATAGATCAGGTCAGAAACGGTCCAAAATGGTTAGAAACGGTCAAAACTATAGAAAAGGGGTTAAAAATTTTCAAATATTTAAAATTTTTTCTATAAATAGTAAAAAATAGAAATCATTTGAAACTTTTACCCATTGGAGCTCTGATTTTCAACTACAAATTCCAGGAGATCCAGCCGACGGAATTCACAACCGATTCTTCCAGGTATTTACTCATGTTATTTGCTTGCATTTCAATACAATTTTTACAGGTTTTCATGGTCAAATGAGTTTTTAAAGGCCAATCTTACATGAGCGCTGCATCCCACGCGGGTATCGAGGCTTTTTCCGTGTATAGGGCTGGATATACGCGGAAAAGGGGCTAAAAAACGCGTACATAAGGATTTACATGACGTATGACGCCGCGCATAAGGATTTACATGAATCTAATGGACATTTTGGTAAATTTCTCATGCAATATGGTGCTAGAGTGGCGAGAACGCGAGCATGGTGACGTAGAGGAAGCAGTAAGGGCTGACAGAATGGCTCAAGAAGCTCTAAGAATATGTGGACTCTACAATTTTTGGTGCCTAGGTGGCTTGAGGGCCAAACCAGGACTACTACAGATGCTGGTAGACTATTGGGATCTAGACTCAGAGTCCTTTCAGCTAGACGGCATGTCCCTCACCATTGAGGTGGAGGATATCTACTTTATCACAGGTCTATCTTGACGAGGTGAGATGGTGAACCTTCATGCTCGAGGAGGGCCAAGTCATGGGCTTACTATCAATGAGTACATAGCTGTGTACTACTACCCAGAGACTGAGAAGGTGGGGAGCCAAGTTCCCACCAATGCTATATAGGTGCTGGGCCTAAAGGCCATACTACTAACACTGGGCAGGATATCAGGCTTAGCATCACTCCATCAAGCCTCTCGGCCACTGATGTTCTATGCGGTGGAGTGTATGACACCGACCATCTATGACTGGAGCACTTCACTATGGAGCAACATGAAACATCAGCTCAGTGAGTGCAAGGTAGGTAGGATACAGAACTTCGGGTTCAGTAGCATCTTGAGTACATTTTTCTTCGAGCGTGTTCCAGGATTGATCCCTAGAGTGGACGTTCCTCTCCACGGGGTTTGAGATCCGGCCCAACGACGTTGGGCAGATGCGATGCGCAGACTGGGGGGTGGTAGGGTGGCCAACCCTTATCCAGCAGAATTTTTTCCATGGTGGCGACGACAGATTGTTGCCATAGAGGACTACCCTTATGCAGGGATAGATTTCTGGGGAGATCCGGACATGCCATTACCACCAGGATCAACATATGGAGACATAGGTAACGAATCTCGACCCTTACTCTTTTAAAAAAAAAATTGAATTATTTAATTTTTTTGTGTTTTCTTGATTAATGGAATCAAAAAGACATGGTTTTGGGTGACAATACATAATTACATCTACCATTCATGCGCAGATGTGGGACCACGATGACCAGAGGGCTTCCCACGTCATAGTGGAGCGAACGCTCCAAAGCATCCATACCAACTTTGTGCGACTGACCCACAGGATTCCCATGGCGCAAGTCGAGGACTTGCCTGAGGCTATGCAGAGACAGGTGGTGGGTGTACCATGTGTATGGGTGCGATTATTCCGGCGGCTAGCTAGAGCCGTGGTGACATGTCATGATCACAACCCTCTTCCACCCCCACAGGACCAGACACCTGGGAGTGTATCTATTTTGTACTACCGTGTATATGATGGTGGCTTTCAAAGCCCCAATTTTGTATTATGACACTATGGATTACCAAATTTTGATGTATATATAAAAAAGTTTTATGGTGATCGGTTTATTTATTTACATGTGTAAAAATTGTGTTTATGATTAATTTATGATGAATGAAACAAATGCCAATCTAACATGTAGTTAGCATATGAGTCAGCAACTTGATTATAATTTCTTGGAATGTGTATATATGTTATGTTCTCAAATTGCCATTCTAACAATCTCACACGTAAGAATCTCCTCAATAACGTCGAATCTCTAACATGGTACAAGCCATTTAGCTGTGACACTACTAACTCTGAATCAAGACGTACCTCAAGAGAGAGAACACCATGCGAAATGGCATCCCGTAGAAGCTAAATAACGGCACTATATTCAACAACATTGTTGGAAGATGGCCGTAGACATACACCTCCTGAAGACAGTACATGACCCATAGGAGTATAAATCACCCAAGCAGCTGAGGTTGAGTGCTGAGTGTGACGGCTTGCACCATCCGCGAATCCTATGTAGGTGGAAGATTCCATTGACATCTGCCACAAGAAATGGAAACTAATCACAAACCCGATCATGATAAACAAGACCTAACTATGCAAAAAAGCTGTACAATAATATACAACAAGCAGCCTTGGCTAAATATCATGAATAGTATTTTTTGAGATAGAGCCCATTTCTAGGCTCCGCCAAGGCTGTCCCTTCGTAATCTACTAACTCGTAGGAACCCTTCTCTAACACATGCTTGACCAAGTCTCCCTCACTAAACACTCTTGGATGGACAGACTTATCATATTGGGCCTTTACGCGATGCTTATTAACCTCTAGAGTCACCAAGGCATCTCTACACTGCTCATCGAGTTGCTCAAGGTGAACCAAACGCTCCTCCAAAGGAGAAGTGTTTGGTAAGAGTTCTACGGCTAACTTCAATGAAGGAATCTCGCATTCAACGGGCAATATCGAATCCACTCCATGCACAAGATGATATGGAGAAAAACTAGTGGCAGTCTTAACCGCGGTTCGATATGCCCACAAAGCAGGGTACAACATAATATGCCAATTCGTCTTGCTTTGTGTGATGGTTCGTTGGAGAATGGACTTAAGTGACTTATTCACTACTTCAACCTGTCCATTCACTTGAGGATAGTAAGAAGAGGAGTGCTATTGCTTATACCCTAACTTGGATGCCAACTCTTCCATCATACAGTTCTGAAAGTGCGAGCCATGGTCAGTGACAAGCTCTCTCGAAATCCCGAACCGAGTAACGATTTGGTTGAATACGAAGTGAGCGGCTGTCTCATCGTCAGATTTTACTGTAGGCATTGCCTCAGCCCATTTCGTGAAGTAATCAAAAACCACTATAATATGATGGTGCCCCCCAGTCGAAGCTGGGTTACAATCCATAAAATCGAGCCCCCACTTGGTGAAGGGACCGGCGGTGATAATAGGGTGTAATGGGGCAGGCTTCGAGCACATGTTACGTGCGAACGCCTAGCAAGGGTGGCACCTCTTGACCGCTTCAATACAATTCTTGAAGATCGACGGCCATAAATATCCTTCTCTCAAAATCTTTTGAGCTGTAGAAAGCCCAGATAAATGACCACCACACGCCCCTCCATGGCAATCATTAAGCACTACCTCAGCCTCATCATGAGTTAAACAACGTCGTAAAAGGGAATCTACTCCATGGCGGTACAAAGTATTGTCCACTATGAGGTAGTTCTTGGAGACGTGACGTAATCGTCGTCGTTCATCTCACGAGAGGTGAGTAGGGGTCCTCTGCGTTTGTAGATATACTATGATATCTCCGTACCATGGGTCAGCCATTGAGATTAAGAAAATGTGTTCATCAACGAACGTATCTTCACATACCAACTCCTCAGCCTCGCTCGAAAAATCCGATACGAGCTCTGCAAAGATTAAAGATTTCTTCGATTTTGCAGAAACAAATTCGAGATCAAACTCTTGCAGGATGACAATCCATTTATTATACTTTCCCCCAATCATCCTACGTGTGAGGACGAATTGAAATGGATTGACATGGGCAACAAACAAGGTCTGGCGAAGGAGAATATAATGTCTCAAACACTGCACCGCATGTACGGTAGCCAAGGCAAGCTTCTCGACATGAGAATACCGAATCTCTGCATCAATAAGGTTCCGTCTCAGATAATATATGACATGCTCTTGGAGCTCCTCATCCTCTTGAACCAAAACCATACCAATCATCTCTAAAGACGCGGCCACATATAATAGGAAATCGCAGCTATAATCCGGAGGACTAATCCCCGGGACCGATGCTAGGGCTCACCTAAGCGCATCGAAGGACTCCTGGGCTCGCTCATCCCATTCAAAGGGAGTATCCTTCTTCAGGAGACGCATGAAACCTCTAGTCAAATTGGCAAAGTTGACAACAAATATTCATAGGAAGTTTGCCATGCCTTGCAAACACTGAAGATGACAAATATTTCACGGGGGAGACAACTGAAGTATTGCCTCCACCTTCAAAGGGTTGACTCTTATACCCTCTTTCGAAATGATGAATCCTAATAAATGACCTGAATTCATGCAAAAGATGCACTTATGAGGGTTTAATCTAACAGCATAGTGCCGGCAAATTTCAAACACCAATCTCAAGTGATAAGAATGACGCATCCTCATGCGAGAATGAGCAGCGAGGTCATCCAAAAATACTTCAATGATAGACTTGAGATCGTGGAAGATCAAGGTCATTGCTTGCTGAAACGTAGCTCCGGCGTTTTTAAGGACGAAAGGCATTTTCCAATACGAAAATGTTCCCCAAGGACAAATAAATGCGGTCTTGTGTTGGTCCTCAGGTTTAATTTGAATCTGATTATACCTGGAAAAGTTGTCCATAAAGGAGAACACCTCGCTACCCGCACACTCATCCAAAATTTGATCTATAAACGGTGTGGGGAAGTTATCCTTAGGACATGCATGATTTAAATCATGGAAATTAGTGCATATACGGATCGCTCCCTGCTTCTTATCCACCAGAACGGGGTTTGAAACCCACTCCATCAAGGGAACGGGATAGATGAAACCAGCTTTCAATAGCTTCTCTATCTCTGCCTTTATGGCGGGTGCTTTCCTAGGATTCACCGCATATAAACGCTATCGAACAGGCTTAGCGTTGGGGTAAGTCTTAATCTCATGTTCGACAATCCGAGGGTCAATCCTTGGAATCTCATCGTAAGACCAAGCAAAAATATCATGGAATTCCTTGAATAGCTTGGTATACTCTCGAATCTCATCTTGGGAACAATCCTCCCCAATGTAGACATTCTCAATTATAACAGGATTGCGAGAAATGTTGATAGGTATAGTTGAAGATATGTTGGCCATGTTTCCATCAGCCATCTGACCAGGAGAGCTTAATGGAATCATGGGTCTACCAACTTTCTGTCTAAGAATATCCCTATAATCCTCATGCTCCAAAAGGTCAAGCTCTGGAAGGAAAGATGATCTATGATGAAGTTCCTCCCATGGTGGCTCAACTCCTGACATGGCCTCGATAATCACTTCATCTGAAGGGAAAACCGTATCAAGGCAGTCATGGGCATGAGAAGACTGTACTACCCATGCCGGCAGCACATAGGGGTCTTCCTCCTCCATCTACGAAGAGGAAGAACAAGGCTCTGCAGCAGACTGGAGATTAGCTTGGTAAGCTATCATAACTGTAGGAAATGGCACGCTCGTCTCAATGGCCTCACTCGAAGGACTCGATGAAGGAAGAATCCAAGGATCTCCCATATGACTTGTATGAAAAGGCACCAATCTCGTAGATGTCGAAGCACCATCGAAACTAGATCCTATCATGAGGATGGGTGCAGGACAACTAAAGGTTCCCATGAGGGACGGATACATGCCTACACCCACACTCCCAGTTGCCGGCTGGGAATGTTCAACTTTCAGAACTGAAGCTTCCGAAGATGCACTAACAGGTGGATTCTTGAATGCCATTTGGTCAATCGTTACAATATTGCCATTATGAGGAAAGCATACAATGCAAAATACGGAAGACACAACGGCTTGCATACTATACATCCAGTTCCTTCCCAGTAAGAGATTGTAGTCAAGGGGTGCATCAACCACCTCAACCTTTATCGCAACGGTCTTCCCTCCCAAACGGACTTTAAGAGAAGGAAGGATACCGTGCGACGTAAATGATCTCCCATCAAAAGCAGTTAACATGGTCATAGACTTTGACAACTCAGGAGAACCAAGACCCTTCCAACAAGACAAAGACATCACAGAAGCAGCAACACCCTTGTCATTCACAGTGTGCTTGACGATCATATTAAGACATTCTATATGCACCAAAAGGGACACATAGTAGGGAAAGCGAGGTTGATGTCTTGCGGTTTCAAATTTTATCACTGAGGAAGAATCATAACCATTCACACCAAGAGTGGAAAGCAAAGCCTTCCTTTGCGACGGACAACTCTGAAGCACTTCCAATGCAGACATCGCATAAGGAGTATGACCCAAGTCCTCGACAACTGAATAATTCTGGGCGGCTCGGGCATTTGGGTTATGACCCGAACGCTTAAGTACCCCCTTAGGAATGCGAGGTGCAGCCTCAGGTTTATCAGCAGGTTTCTCAATGCACAAAGGGGTTCCTGGTGGATCAGGTTCTTTGCCTGGGCTGGGTTGTGACGAAGTATAATATTTCGCACGTGTCACAACTTTCATGGCACGGACCATATTAATGCACCCACGACCACTAGTTTCAGCTGGATCTTTATCACTAGATTGATCATGGGACTTCAAGTTCATATTCTGGTTATGCAATAAAGGGTTCGTTAACACAGCTGGGCCCTGTGCTAGGAACTTCGAAGCTTCATCCATCCTAGGGCACAAGTAAGTGAGGTGATTGTCCTTACAAAGTTTGCAAGGAAACTTAACCTTACGTTTATTCTACTCATCCCCCCAGCATTTTTACCATTCTTGTCATTATTATTGGCATTCTCATTCTTATTCCCACCCTTTTTATTATTATTTTTACCCTTTTTTCTATTCCTTCTGGGTTGCTGGTTACCCTTCTGGTCGGATGATTGCACAGCAAGTACATTCGCTGGTTGGGTAGGCTGAGATGAAGCCGTAGCTTGTCCCGAGGCAGATTGGTTGATTGACAACTGAGCAACTTGTTTCACAACCGAACCTATAGGTTTCTTACTTGCACTACCCACAATGCCATCGGCATGTGGTCCAGGTTTGACCTTGGGATCGAAACTAGAACGAGGAGCGTTGGGTATAATCTCATATAACAAGCCAGACTGAGCATAGATCAAGTCTAGTTCGTGCACCCTAAAGATTGCTTGTTCCTCATTCTGCACTCCAGATGTGGAAACATCCTTCGCTATATATGGCAATAAATATTTGAGGAACCACTCAAGGAGGAACTCCGGCGGTATAAAGGCTTTAATTAATCTCTTCCGTCTACGCCACTCCTGAATATGATCAGAAGTATGGGTGGATTTATCTTGCTGAAATGTCGACAAGAGTTCAGTACCAACATCATAGTGCACTGGTAGCTGGAAGTGATTAAGGAAAGTCATCGAAAGGTCATCGAACAAAGTAAAGGCACCTCTAGGTAACTCTATATACCATTTCGCCGTAGGCCCTGTGAGGGTGCGTTGAAATAGTCTCAAACAGACTGAGTCCTAATGCAATGAATTGGAAGAGCACCATAGGTGGAATGTTGTAACATGTTCACTCGGATCCTCTCCTGGTTTGCCTTCGAACTTAGGTATGTCCGAAGGAAGCTTGGTAGGGACAGCCGGCCAAGCTGGGTCATGAGCCATAGGATCGTTTGTAAGTCTCGATAAGTCAGGTAAATTGAGTGTTGTGAGGAAAGGGAGCCTAGGATGATGAGGCCTATGGATCGCTCCCTGGTTCATATAGGATTGATTACCACCATGACCTTGGCCATAGTGACCTCCTCCTGTATGACCCGTATAGGGTGGCGTGGAAGTACCATAATGAGGTGGACCTTGACTAGTAGGAGCTACAAAGCCGTAATTAGGAGAGTAAGCAGGTTGTGAATACCCACCTCCATAAGGTGGAGAGACCTGTCCATACTGCATCCCATAATAGGGTCCATAGGTCATCGCTTGTGATGCCCCATAATACACTCCATAGGTAGGAACATACATTCCGGAAGTAGGAATATACATACCGGAGGTAGGGATATATGTCATGGAAGTAGCAATCTGACCTCTAGAAACATGAACATAACCTCCCGAAACTACGGGTGGTATGTAGGCTTGAGACACAATTGGTCTAGTAATCACAGTACGGATCTGACTCGTAGCTACGTGCCGACTTGAAGGACCACGTGAGTAAGGTGGAGGGTTTATATTTGAAGAACTCGGAAGCGAGGACGAATGAATCTCTGTAAGAAGAAATGTACTAGTGCCTATCATCACTCATCTAGAACCTAGTATCCCTATCGGATCACTAAATCTAGGCGTAGGAGGTATATAAGATGGGGCTTCCACCACTGGGATAAGAGGTGCAATGTGACTAGTACTCCCAAACCTCTCCGCAAGGTAAGGAATGGGATTGCCCCCAGGAATAGTGCTAGGCTCAAAGTCGGATTCAACATGAAATGTCAAATCGTGCATAGGAAAACTAGTCGTGGCATAACTACCGTAGCTAGTGCTAGGAGGGTCAAAGTGAGTCTCAGCATCATCCGACATTCCATACCGGTAACGTGTCAATGGGGAATCATCCCTAGTATGAGTAGGTCTATCATGTAAAGATCCTATCTACGAAATCACGGGACCGAACTCAGCTAGGTCAGGTGAAGGATCATATGTAGGAGTAAGTTCCCCATTGTCAATACGAATGGGAGGAGGTGGCTCAGGAATAGTCTCTGAATGATCCTCCATGGTGTGTGAATCAGTGTGTAACATAGTCCGCCTGGACAGTCTAGGCCCCTCTCCCAAAGGAGGAGGAGAAGTGGAAGGCGAAAGTCCTGCTAACCGACGAGAACGGCGTGGAATCGCACCTGACTCCACAATGACTCAACAAAAAAGCAAAGTCTCTCTATTTACATCAACCCTAGGCCAACTAGCATGCACAGAGTAATCACTATAAAACCTAAAGCGAAAAGTAAGCAAACAAGGGCTGGATAAGTGAGCTCCCGAATGTGGCCGGTATGTCTCACCTAGGAGAGGCTTGAGAGGCCCTTGTCACCACAAGCGGAGGTTCAAAACCAATTATTGTGGCCCTCAGCTTCAACGCCTAAAGCGATTGTGTTGTCCGACCCCAACCTAGCCAGGACACATGCAGAATAACCTCTACACGTACCCCCTCGATATTGTTAGAATAATCAACCCATAGTATTTACCCACTTAGACATTATTTGCCTAGTCCATGAGTCCCACCATGTGCAAGTTGCTAATTGCCTATCCATAGAGGTCAAACTTGCCATTATTGAATCATGGAGCGCTTGGGAAAGTCCTGGGAATCAAATCTACTTTATTCCTGGCCTCCTAGGCGCCCTTCTGCTTTTTCTGATTTATTGCCTGCTTTTTCAGTGTTTTAAGGCACATAGGAAAGCAAGACTAGGTGAGGTG
>LPNX011094323.1:218404-225904 GCA_001517045.1 Pseudotsuga menziesii
CACACTTGCTAATTCGTGGGGTCCTTGATAGATTTGGGATCAGCTTTTTACACCTATGGGGGATTTGCCTATTTTGGGTAAGCCTGCTTTATGCTAGATTTGGATGCTTCCTTATGCATTCGATTTGCTCATGTATTCTATATATTCAGTAGCCTATGTTATTATAGGGTTGTCTATTGTACACTCAGTTAATATAATTTTGTGTTACAGCTCCATATTCAGTCTCCATTGTTGATAATTTTGCATGATCAATTGTTAATTGTTGTGGGTGAAATCAATCTACTGCAGGCCTGAATTTATACAGATATCCTAGGTAAGGTCACTAAGGTCACCTCAATATAATCAACGCTCAGGTGGACAGTCGCAAGCGGGATTGATTGTATGGGCAGGGTAGCAAAGCTCGAAAGTCCCGAAAGAGCCCCCAGATACGAATACAATCCTGGCTATATCGCCGATGCTACACAGTTACCAACCAGGGGTTATCCCAATCAACAACTGCTCACACTGCCTAGTGCTTGACTCCCTTTTGAGAGGATCTTCCTTAGAACACTGGTTATACCAAGGATTTCACACACTCCCTGGACAGACACCTAGTTGTTGTCGTTTAGTGATCTTGGAGAATTAACTCACAATGAACTATTCCAAGATCCTAAAACCTAAGCTTGTTGGTGCACCCTAGAAAAGAAAAGAGTGTAATTCATTTTAATTAGCGTTGATTTTAGTTGGCTTTAGTACTCAAAAATAGGATATGGTCGTGCAACTAATGGTGTTATGACGCAACAAGAAGTAAAATGCATACCTAACAATCAATGCAAATGCATTGTGTCCATGAAAATAGGGTATGCGTACTACGTGAATCCACAATTTCTTCTTCAAATGCTGAATGCAAATTTCCCTATATGAAGTCCTAACTATTACTCCAAAGCAAATCTAGATCTAGTGCAAGTACAATGCAAAATGCAAAATGCAATGCATGATGATAAGCAAATGTTTTTGGATTTTTTGAAAATAAAGAGATACAAAAAGAAAAAGAATGAATCTACCCACCCCAGACTCTGCAAGCACACATAAACAGCATTCTAGCAAAGCACTAAGGCAAAAGGACTCTAATGCACTAATCTTAAACAAAAAATCAAAGATGTCATGACAAGAACTTTCCTAAAAGAAAAAATTTAAGATAAAAAAAACACTTCTGGTCAGAAACAGAGGTATTAACAGACTCGGGCAGTGCCAAAGGAGACTCAGCAACTAACAAAATTCACCCAGCAATCCACTATCTTCCACAAAAAGGTAAAAACCAGAGTATACGCGACTGTGCGTAGTGAACCCGCGTGTATACATGGAAATCCCAGGGGAAACCGCGTGTATATGCGATTGTAAGTGACAAATCCACGTATAGGAAGAAAAAGATGCACAAATTCAAGGCAAACAGACAGGTTGAGACTAAATTCACACCAATCAGGCTCTACCAGGCATACATTCCCCCATACCCGACACAGAAACAAGAGAGAGAGAGCAATTCAAATACATTGAATGCCAAGAAGCCAACCCCCAAAGGACAATTACTAGGAATTCCCCAGCGGAGTCGCCCTTTCTGTTACGGAGAGAAATTCCTATGGCTTGGGGTACCACAACAGACAGCTAGACTCCAGAAATCAATCTTTCCCAATATGCAATAGAAATAAAAACATCTAACACTAAAGGATCGAACCTCGTACCTTATTCCGGACGGTTGAAGTAGATCCCCGTTGAGCTTTCCAATCTTCAGCTTGAATTGTTATAGCAAGTCCTCAACAACAAGTAAACAATACAAGCATACTATATTTCATGGTGTTAGATCTATTCTAGCATATATAATCAATAATGTAAAAGCATTTGACATATTCCAATGGATACAATATTCATTCAAATACACATTAATGGACAGGAAAAGATATTTCTATTAATATGAATCAGAGATTACAAGTGACAACCTCTGACGGCACGTCTGCGAACTGGAGAAACTGAATCCCCCACTTGGGCCTCCACCACCTCAATCCTCCATCACTTCGACAGCAAGCTTACTAGCTAAAGGAAAGCTTGGGAAGAACACAACAGTGCTCCAAGGGACAAAGGGATGCAGACTCAAGCATAAGTTCTGGAAACAATGGACTATAGTTTCGTTACTCTCAATTCTCTCTTATGCTTTCAATGTCTCAATGGTTCCTTATATAGCTTTTCAAAGGGATACTGAAAGGTCAAATCCGTGCGATCTCAAGGCATATGGAAGGCCATGAGTCATATGAGTCAGATCCAAGTCAAGGAACGCTCCAACAGGTTTTGGATTATGTACACATCCCTATGTACGCGACTATAAAGGGAATATCCGCGTATATCACTTTTCTTATGTTTTTAGGGATGGTCAAGGATACATCAAAAGACAACAAGTGGTCCATAGGGGCTAATGAGTTTGTAGCGGGACAGGGGAAGGCCATACCATGTGTGATTCACCTAGTGTGGTGAAATACACTATAACAATAACCCATGTTATCCAAGGCTTATGCCCAACACTTTTATCCTTTACTTGTTGGGGTTACTTATGTGCTCCATATCTTACGCTCAACACATAGCCTAATAACCCATGCACTCTAGGGCTTATTCCCAACACATCATAGAAATCAATCATGTATATCAGTCTTCTGCACAATACATCACAAAAGGATCATATCAGTATATTAGGGCTTGTGCCCAATCACATAATAACTAAATCAAGTACATCGGGGCCTATGCCTAGTACACAGCATTATTCCTTGTCCAACATGCCCTATGAACAATATATAATCATATAAAAAAATAGTAAAACATGTGCATTGGGGCATATCCCTAGTATATCTATATAACCAACATAAATCATGCACATTGGGGCATACGTCTAATATATCAATATAAATATAACATTTAAAAATAAATCATGTGCAATGGGGTTTATTCCCAATATAAACAAGGTAAAAAATTCAGGATATTACATCCTTCCCCTCTTAGAACAACACTGTTCCGGTGTTATAGGGACTAGAAATAAAATCATGAAACAAGGTGGGGTAAGCCTCTCTCATGGTGGTTTCATTCTCCCATGTGGCCTCATCTGGCCCAAACTGCTTCCATTTCAACTTTAGTTGGACACTAGTTCACTTCCTGAGATATACTTCCCTCTTGTCCAAAAAGTGAAGAGGCTCTGACATAAACTCCCCTTCAGGTTTTACCTGTAGCAAGGACCAATCAATTGCATGTTTAGTATCATAGTCATATTTCTTTAATAAATATGCATGAAAAATATTATGAACTTTTACGTGAGAAGGTAAAGCTAATTCATACGCCACTAGCCCTTTCTTGGCTAGTATCTCAAAGGGTCCACAAAATCTTGGTGCCAACTTTCCGCACCTCCCCAGGATCAATGCACTTATTTTTTCCTTTACTTTTAAATAAACATGTTTGTCGAATTGGAAGTATTTATATTTTCTCTTTTTATCCACATAATGTTTCTGGAGGTCTTGTGCTTCCTTTAAATTCTGTTTCACTTTGGTGACTAAGTGTTCTAGGTATTTTAAAAAATATGGCTCTAACATAAGTCTATCTACCGGTTTATCCCTAGCCATTGGTGTCCTACACTTTCTTCCATAGAGTACCTGAAAGGGACTCATTTTGGCGGAGGTCTGGTACCCATTGTTGTATGCAAAATGTGTGAGGTGCAAGTAATCCTCCCACTTTGTGGGATTGCTCATTACATACATTCTAAGCACATCCTACAAGATTTGATTTACTCGTTCCATCTATCCGTTTGTCTGCGGGTGTTAGGAAATACTGAAATTTAATTGTGTCTCTAAGCTGAAGAATAAGGATCTCCAAAAATTACAGATAAATTTTGTATCTTGATCCGAGATGATTTCCTTGGGTATCCCATGCAATCAAAATATATCCTTATGAAAATGTCTACAATGTGAACCAATTTGTATGTTGACATTACTGGAATAAAGTGTGCCTCTTTGGACAACTTTATCGACTACTACACAAATGGAATCATTATGTTTCTTTCTATTTGGTAATCCCATAATGAAATCCATATTGATAAACTCCCATTTCCATTATGGAATGGGTAGTAGTTGTAGCAACCTTAAAGGGTGTTGGTGCTCTGATTTGACCAGTTGACACTCTTGGCATTTTGAGATGAATAGTGCTATGTTGGACTTTAACATAGGCCAGAAAAAGTGTTTCTTTAGTGTCAATATCATCTTTTGATATCCCAGATGCCTCGAGTAGGGATTTCGATGAAACACTGTTAGAATGTTGGACATGATGTCTCCTCCATCTGGGACATAGAGTCTCTCTTTGGACCACAACAATCTTGACTCATATACTTTATATTCCTTCTGTAGTTGGAATAACCTATCCTCCTGAATATTTTTAAGGACCTTGACATAGAAGAGGTCAACCTTTCTTGTCGTTCTAATCCTATTATGCAAGTTCGAGTCGGTTTGGCTCAAATTTACCTCATACAACATATAAGATCATCGACTTAAAGCATAGATGATTTTGTTTTCCTTTCATTTTATGTGCTTTAATTTGAAGTGGTACTCGATAAGGAAGGCCAACCATATAGCATGCCTGGTATTTACATCTATCTAGTTGAATAAATAATTTAGACTCATGTTGTCTATATTTACGAGACACTTCTTTCCCATGAGGTAGTGCCTTCACATATTCAAGGTGTGGATGATGGTTTCTATATAAAGACTCTACTACATATGGCTCAAAAGTCCCACGAAAAAAGTTAAAATCGTTGTTTTCATGGAAAAATAGTTTAAATTTTTGGAAAATTTTGAAAATTGCCCCATGGATCATTACTCTAGTGACGTTTTGGACCTTCGTCTATATAGCGATGAACTTTTGTTGGAATATCGACGAAAACTATTAGTTCGTTGGAATAGTGATGAAAACATGTAATTCGTTGGAATAGCGATGAAATTTCGTTGGAATAACGATGAAAATACCACCTTCATGGAATAAGACCACCTATCTACAAATAATTGTGGATATTCTTTCAAGAAAGGGTCAATATCTTCCCCAAGTTAAGTCATTTCCAATATATGGTAGAATCATCCTATGCTCTAAAGATTAATGTGTATCTTCATTGATGGGGAAATTTTGACTTTCACCACTTTATGTGTTCTTCAATACTAGGACCATAATATTTTCTTGTAAAAACATCTTGCTTGGAATAAAACTTGTATCCAAAACTAGAGTTTCAAAGAGATAACTTACTTTTCAATGAAAATTTGTTGTATTGTCGTTAGGGTTTTGAGGAAAAGATTTGGAATGGTCATAACTTTCTCAATAATGTGAAAACCGATATCATACAATATTTAAAATTAAAGTTGTTGAAGTGCTCTTTCACCTAGATTTAGTATAGCATAAATCTAGGAAACCCATCAAAATTTATATGCTGTATGATACCTAGAATAAATTCATAGTTGTAATATAAAAAAAACCCTAAAAGAGATGATTTTACATCAACGATATATTTACTTCACAAACATTGATTTGAATAATTTTTTTTTTGAAATTGGGCAAGAGGAACTCAAATTCACAAGTTGCTTCTTCAACTATTAAATGAAAATCGTTAGAAATGGACGTGAATGTTGTGGCCTATTTTCCCCTGAAAAATATAAAAAAAAAAATCTTCCACTTTCTTACTTAAGAAAGATATCTATTCGCACTTGTAGTGAACTTTAATAGAAAAAATATAAAAAGAAAAACCATTGCATTTTATTAAGAGTATTCTAATTTCTAAAGTATCTACCATATACAGTAGAATGTGCTTCCTTTAAAGAGACTCCCATGGTTCATTATGAGGCACGTAAAGATGATCAAAATTGCACACTAAACTATTAGAGGAAATTTGAAGTCTAAAATGGGCCTCCTAAGGAAAATAATAAAATAATAAAAAAAATAGTAAAATAATAGTTATTAATTTTGGAGGAAGAATGGAAAAAACTACTAGTTATTAATTTTGGAGGAAGAATGGAAAAAACTACTTTTTTGTGTTTGTATTTTCGACATATCTCCTTGTGTTTTTACTCAAATTCTGACCAGGAGAGCTTGTTGGATGCAGAATTTGATTCCGCATCCAACGAGTACCCACACTGCATACTTTTGATGGACCCCGCTACCCCCAAAACAAGAAATACCTGAAAAAACATGATGATGATGTCATCATCATGTTTTTCAGGTATTTCTTATTTATTGGGTAGCAGGGTCAGTCAAAAGTATGTAGTGTGGGTACTCGTTGGACGCGGAATCAAATTCCACATCCAACGAGCTCTCCCGCATGAAATTTGAGTAAACACACAGGGAGATATGTCGAAAATACGAACAAAAAAAATAGTTTTCTTTTATGACAAATATGTCAATTCAACCATTATGGTTGACTCATTTTATTGAAATTCTATTGGTTCTTGAATTCCAACTCATAAAATTTATTGTCGGCGTGTTTTCTTATAAGGCCCATTTTAGACCCCAAATTTCCTCTAATAAGTTTGCAATTAAAAATCTTAATATTGATCCATATTAGAAGATGAAGGATATTAAAGTGCATTATAATTTTTCCAAAATATGCATATGAAGTATACAAGAAATGTTGGAATTTCCATCATGTCCATAACATCGCTAGAGCGACGAAAGGTCCATAACTTCGCTAGAGCAACGGAAGTTACATAACGTCGCTAGATAAGATGACAATAGGTCATGATGATAGTAGGTCACGATGAAATATTTGAAATAATAAACTATACTATGTTATGCTTTACCACCGAACAGGTTGAATATAGTATTAGGAGCAGAATGGTTGATGCAATTGGGCACCTATGCCATGCACCTCCAACAAAAATAAATGGAATTCAAATGGAAAGAGGGGAGCTACAAATTATATGGCTCAAAAATATTATTTCAACCTCTCAAAGAACTCACAAATCTCACCCCTCCACTAAACAACAAACTTCAAAAGAATTTCAGCATGATTTGGAATTAAGATTACTCTTCACAGTGGTAGATAAATCCATTTAGAATTGCTTTCATGACAAAACATTNAATCTCCCCCCTCCACTAAACAACAAACTTCAAAAGAATTTCAGCATGATTTGGAATTAAGATTACTCTTCACAGTGGTAGATAAATCCATTTAGAATTGCTTTCATGACAAAACATTTCAAAAAGTGAAAACAATGTTACACACAATAATAAATGCAATTAATAAATATGAATAATAAATATACTAATAGATATTAACAAGTAAATAAGATATTAAATAAAAAAGATAATGAAAAAACTTAATTAAGTTATATATGAACAAGTAAATAATATATTAAATGAAAAAATTATTGAAAAAACATACGTAAGTTAATTACTAAGAAGCATCACCTTTTTATATAAAAAATGTAATTAAGGAATCCATTTAAAAATATTTATATG
>LPNX011094323.1:230904-272277 GCA_001517045.1 Pseudotsuga menziesii
GTATGTGATGTATGTTGTTTCTGTTATTTTAATTTGCCACATCAAATTATATACTACTTGTGCCCTATTTTAATACCTGATTGTCATCCAAGGGTTTGTGTTAATGTTTATAAATTTTCATATGGCTTCATTTCCATTGAGCTGATTGAAATGGATATCAACATATTTTTCTATTTCCCAATATGTGCCTATATTTTGATCTTAGTCCTAGAATTGCAAAACCTCGTTGTTGCACGAGGATTCTCTGAAACCCTGCACGAGAAATCAAACCCTATATCAGATATTAGTGTTTAGACCCAAGCGATGGATGAAAGTTTGTGTTTTTTGGTGTTTAAACCCAATAGATGGAAGCAAGTTTGGGTTTTTTAAGGTGGAAATTGCTTCTGTCTAGCTCCAAGAGGATTACAATTGGCCCGAATTCCTAAGGCCCACAAGCAGCCTTTTTTTTAGTGGATGTGCAATATTGGAAAATACAGTGAACCATGAACCATGAAATGATAGGCGTTGAACCATAACCAAGGATCCATTTATTTCTTGACAATCCTTTCCATATATTCCTTTGACCCTATGAATTGTGATTTATTACCCAATTCCTTGAGGCAATGAGTTAGAACTGCATAAGACATGTTTAACAAAATATTCAGTTGTTTCCTTAATAGGATTTTTGTTTCCTTTTGTAAAAAATATCTTCAGCATGACAAGGTTGAATTCCAGGAAGGACCATTTCAGTTTGTTTCCTTTAATTAGAAATTGATGGCACTTTTCTTTGCAAATGTGTAGATTCAACAACTCCATATCATTACAATCGTTTCCCTGCCAATGCTAGGACTTGGGATCAAAAAGATAAACAAAAAGTAATTATGGCTGCTACAAGTGCAGTATTGGAACATCCTACAAGACATATTCTAAGATATGGATTTGTTTTTTCATTCTAAAAAGATGCATTATTGGGATTTTCATTGTCACATTTTGCATATGTTCTTTTAAATAATTCCAGTCCATAGTATCATAGTATCATGGTCAAACGTTATTTCTTAGGTTGATGGTGTGAACTTGTTACTGATACATGTTATTTGCTTTAAAGTTGGAAATCCTTGCAACTGATTGGTCCTAGTTCATTATTGAAGTATCATAGATTTTTGAAGAAAAGAAAGGAAGCAAAGGAGAAGGCCTAGGAAAGAGGCAAGGAGAAAAGAATGATGAATATAGACCTTGGATGAGCATAACTACTTGTAAGTGCATCTAGCACTAATTTTATTAACTATTAGATGATTTGACTGGTTTATACCAAGTTTAGTGCATATCATATATGACAAGTTAAGAACAAAATTCATAATGTGTTAAAGGATAAAAAACAACAGTCTAGATCTGTGTATGGGAAAAGTACAAAGGATGGTTGATGAAATACATTGTTACTCCATATTGTAGACTAGTTTACTAAATTAAAGGTTTCCATTTGTATTATTGTTTGTTTCATGAATAAATCAGGTTGGATATCAAAAGGATTTCTCAAGACCTCAAAGTTTAGGACTGCGTGCAGATCATGTATTGAAAGACTACCAGTAGAATCTAATGAGAGAGAACAACTTGTTGAGAATTTGTAGACAAATAGTTGATTGTGGACCACATTTGTGTGAGAAAGAAAATATATTTAGGAAGTGAAATACAATGATGAGACCTTGTCTCACCATAATGTTTGACACCAAATCGTGGCTTGATTAGAAAACAATAGGTGAATCACCATACACTTATTCCTCTCTTTAACATAACATGACACTTTTGTATATTAAAATAAACATGTGACAACATAAATGATTGTTTTTCAATAGTTCAACAAGATCAAGATGGAAATCTAAAAGTCATTTTTATGATAATATTATTTATGGAATGAAGGAAATCACATGAAATCATTACAACAATGTATAAAGATTTTTTGGGAGGCTTGAGTCTCCCAGGATCCATCTATGTGTATCTTCTTATCTCCTTATGGAAAACTATTAGGTCACATCCATAATAAAGATTGAATGTTATCCCAAACAAGATCAAAGTTATTATGAATATGGAGGCACCAATAAGGATACGTGGTTGTAAATCCTTTTTGAACCATGTTGGTTGTTACACCCATTTTCTCATGAGTGTGCCCTAACTCAAAAGTGATGCTATTCTGTGCACTTTCAATCAATTCTAACAATGTATTGGGCATGATAGAATCAATTATGGGTACTCTAGAAGTATTGAAGAAAGACATAAATCAAATCTAGCAAATATTTATAGCCTAAATAGTCACCTACAACAATTATGTTTCGACCTTGTTCTAGGGTGAATTTTCTCCACATATTTGCTGCAGACAGCTTTAATGACCATTAGGCATATTTGAGAAGAGTATAAGCATCCCTTGTTAGAAATGGAACAATTTCATTGAATAGTTCAAGCAACATAATGTGAAAGAGGGTTTAAAAATTATCGGTTAGTTACACCCGTAATGAACAATAGTAAGAGGCCTAATTTCAAATTTTAGGCTTGTTGCAGCTCTTAAGGAATACTTCTTGGCACCCTATAGGGTTCTGGGTAGCGATAAAACCTTGAAATGTTGTAGCTGAAATACATGGTATGGTTTGATGATTATATGGAACATGACATAAGTAGAGAATGCATTAGATAAGTCTTGAAGTTTCACTCATTCTCCTTAGCCACATACCCTAGAAAGTCTATTGCATATCCGTCTCAATGTTGCCTAGCCTGATAAAGGAATCCACCCTTCTTCTCAACTAGCATTTCAGTCTAAAAAAGGACATATCTTTGCATCATATCCATCACCTCATCCTTAGCACACTTTTAATAAACGAGAAAGTATATTTAGGGAATATTTTCAACAATAGGAGGAGCCTCTATCCTTGAAAAGTGTTTTCTTGTTATTGTAGAATAGAAAAAGGGCTTGTAACTATATCAACTATGTTTTAGGCCCGTGCAAGAACGTCGTTTCCCCTTGATTATCTCTCGTAGACTTGATAAGGTTGTGGTTGTCAAAGAGGAACTCTTCTTACTGTCAAGTCACTTGGAGGAGATGTATGGAGGGTAGAAAATCAATAGCACTCCCCACTCCCTTTGTCTTAGCATAAGTCCTAGCAAGGGTGTTCTCTATCTCTGTCTCAAGGCCATAGGAAACCACAACCTGACATAGTGTTAAATTATCCTACAAGAAAGTGTGATGGAATATGAAATATCTATATATTAATATCATTTTGGGAGATCCCTTTCGATATTTGAAGGTGAACCCTCTTCAAGATGCCTCTATTGAGGATCCCTTCTCAGTTGAATTATTTTACTTCCTGTCATCAAAGGAAATGTCAAAATACCTCTAAGGATAATTTCAAATGCTATCACTTCAATATTTTTAAGATGTTATATGAAGGGTTGTTTTATTTCCTTATGGACACCTATCCTTTGAGTGTTAGCTTGAGAGGCTTTTGAATTATGGTTGATGACAAAGATGGTAGATCACCCCTTTCTTTAGGACACCTGGAAGATTGTTTTGGTTTCCAAGTGGATATCATGTAGGGCACCTACTGAATATATTGTTTGGTGAACAAGCAACTTTGAGGAGAACCCTTTATGGATTTCCAATCCTATTGAGAACATTGCTTAGTGAGAAAGTAAATTTGAAGGAAGACGTTGGACGCTAATGTGGACATCATTCAATTGCTTGTGTAATTTGGTGGGTTGAATACCCTACTTGGAGGAAGCTTGAAGATGATGTTGTGTACATATCTTGGATCATTCTCTTCTTGAATGGTTCTCAACTTTATTTAGGAACATTATATGAATATTAGAATGCATTTGGACAATATCCTTAACCTTGTTTGAACCCAATCCATTACACTTCATTGGGTGGATAATGCTATACTATGGTTTCTATCTGTGGCTAAAACCTATCCATTTCTAATGTTTGACGAAAGTCCAAGAACATATTTATCTAGTTAGAGTATCATGTTTGTGTTCCATCAGCTAAAGCTGAGTTTGGATATTTGTCATCTGCCTCTGAATGTTCATGCTTTCAAAAAATTTCTCCCCAAGGACCCGAAGCAACATAAAATTTGTGTACCAGTAGAGATCTAGAATTTTTCCATACTTTGTATCCTGAGCATGACTACTTGTGTGGTGATTGTTGAGTTGTAATCCAATGGTTTTAAAATTCAATTATAAGAAGAAATAAATAAAAAATGTTTTGCATATGGTGCAGGGGGACAAGGTATCATGTACATATCAGTAGACTATCTAGTTGAATCACTGCACAAAATGGGTCCCTTGTCCCACAAACATGAGGATTGGATGTCAATCTAGAGAGTGACCTTCAAATGAAAAATTATAATATTATGATTATGATTATTATTATTTATCACCTACTGTTATTGTGTGGTGATTTCTAAGTTGTAATCCAATGGTTTTTTCATAGGGTCAAAGCATATTATAAGAAAAAAGAATGAAAAATTGTTTGCAGATGGTGTTGATCTGAGGTAGTGATTAGCATGAATTTAAACTAAAAATTTGATTGCCTTAATTCTGGATTTGGCTAAATGCATAGGATATTGGGAAGTAAACATGCATCCTTTCATTTTAAAACGAGAGATGAAATTCCAAAAGGCTCTTAGGAATTCTTGAAGATAAACTGTAAATGTGTTGGAGGTTGCTCCTTTTCCTTTACATGCTCTTTGATAATATGGGAAAACAGAAATCTTCTTCATTTTGAAATTGGTTCTTCCAGAAGCTACCTTTCAGCACATATAATCTTTTATTCCTTTAGTATTCCATGATTACCAAGTCAGTTGCGTGTTTTAATCCTTGAAAACACTGCACAACCTTTAATTATTTGTGATTTTTACATTTTGGGTGAATATTTATTTGTGGGTAAACTTTGTATTGTTTACATAGTATGGTGGAGGTCCAGCATTACCAAAAAATGAATATTGTACTGATTGTATTAAGAACGAGGCCAAAATGACAGTTTAAGATAATAGTTACAGTGATAAAAGATTATTTGTGAAATATGCGGTGGAAGTTGTGCTTGTAGGACGTTACTTAGATGAGAATCAGTATTATGTTTCTAGAACACGGTAAGAATTTCATAATTGTTTTCATATGCTATTTACATTGGCTTGCTTGTTAATCTGTTTTGTAATTTGTCTTTTTAATCAATTTCTTAGTAATATTCTGCTTATCCAGCCTATACTTTTTTTGTTTGATAATTATGAGGGATCAACATTGTTCTTGCTTCCTAATTTCAAACTGAGAAATTTTGGGCAGCGCATAAGAGTTATAGTGTTTTCTTGTAGAATTATTGAAGTTGTTCTAAATTTGTTATTGTTGTTTTTGAGTGGTAGTTTTGATATGTTAGAGTGATGCCTGTTTCTTTGATCCTTTTAATTAGGTTGATTCAATGGCTGGGGAGAAAAATTGTGGATGCACCTTGCAATGGTGATATTGGTCCAACTACTTCTCTTAGATGTCCTCACAGAGGTCTTCTGCCCGAATATGCAACCGATGCCAAGCAACAATTGATACTTGAGAATATCTAGAGTTATTTCCTTGAAAATTCTTTGCATGTTGAACATAATAATCCTTAGGGCTGTATATTCCCTTCCCATCCGATTCAAAGACTTGTGTAGTTTGTGAGATGGAATTAACACAAGTAGCCAACTGGCAAGACCATCTAAGGTAAATGGAGCCATTTCTGCAGCTTTCTCTGGAATAAGATAAAAGGGTCTATGGTTTGAGGATGGTTTGTGAAATACATTATATATTTTAATGTGAAATTTGCATTTTGTAATCTTACCCATTTTGCATGCATACATTAACTTTTTAATGTGAAATTTGGATTTTTAATCCTACCCATTTTGTAAGATTTAGGGCAACCAAGATGGAACAACAACAGAGGCATGAGCTGTTGTCTTCAGGTAAAAGCATTGTCGTGTCACCTGAATGTATATATTATTTGGTGCCTTTGTTCTGGATCACATAATGGAAAGCTTACTTAATGGTAAGTGGTAGGAATGCTCATACACAGAAGAGCCACACAATTTGGAGCATTCTATGGAATCTTTTTTACGCAGAAAGGTATTTTCAATGAACTGATCAGTCTTCTTAAAGGTCAACTTTCAGGGACATACTATATTGAACTGTGGTTATTTGAATCTTGCAATTTGTGACCTGGAAGTTTTCTACTAATACATTTTTACATTCATGTGTGAAAAATTATCTGTAACTATAGTTGTGAATTTTCCAAGGTTATCATTAGATCGAGTGAAATAGGCTATTAAGAGTGTCAATAACCATCTTATTTTAACTATGCTCCAGTATTTTATGTTAATTATTTGGTTAAATTATTTTATTGTTCAACAATATTGCAGTGGTCATTGTGCATGGATTCCATAAGTTGTTAGTATGGAGGGATATGCTTCTATTAGATTCTAATATTCCAGGGTTAGAGAATGTGAATGATCATTAAGGAGTCCAATCAAGGCCTTGGGAATTTGGAATCTAATCTGCCATTGTATAGACAAGTGCATAAATTAATGAGAATTCATTATTTGAAACCTATTCTTCCTGTGTTTGTTTAACCTTTGCTTGTATGCCCATTCAAGCATTTAATAGTGGTATCAGAGACACTTTGATCCCTTTTCCTGTGCTAAGAATTATTTCCTCTTCTTGAACCCTCATATATGTTTGCTATGCTGAGAAGACACAACCTTCTACATGTTTGAGAGCTGCAAGGTGTTGAAGAACGTGGAGTATTTCTACTCTCTCCACTTTTAAACTACAATGGACAAGTCTTTGTTTCTCCTGAGCTTGAGAACTGGTGTGATGAAAGAATGATGGTTTAGGTATATTCTTTCCAAATATTCCAAATACATATTTCATTCTATCTGCATTGGTGTTACGAAATTGTGGAGTAGCCTTCATTGCTACGCTTGGTGGTATTTTTGGAGATCTACATCAATGAATGAGAATGAGAATGAATGTGACAACACTTCTAAGAGTTTCTCTCAGCTCATTATGTGTGATTAAATAGATCAGAAAATCACCAATTCATCAACTATATTTTTGACATAAATATTTGGATAAAAAGGACCGCAACAACTAGCAAATTAAAGTACCGCATCAACTAACAAATTAAAGTATATTGCAATTTTTGAATGAAGAAGCTTATCGGTGAACTCCAAAAACTTGTCTAGACTAAGAGGCCCGAAGAGAATATCGACAGTATGCATTTGAGTTACATAATTCAATGGATAAACTTCTTCATTCTCCACAAGTTTCTAAATGTTGTTGATTGCAGTGCCAATCTATATCCACGTGTTTTTTTTTCTTGTGGAAGACAAGATTCATTATCAACTTCTCTACACTCTAATTGTTGCACTCTGTAGTGGGATCATCTTTTTATACTTGCATATCAACAAGTATCCTCCTTAGAAAAACCAACTCACAAGTTGGCATTAATTCTCTACTTTAGTGGAGGTAAATGTTAATGCATGTTATTTTTTACTCAACCATAAAACTACACATGCACTGAGGCTAAAAACATTATATGTGTGGGATTCATGTAATCAAATAAACCAACCCAATCTATTTGTGTATGCCCCTATTAGCTAAAATTCCTCTCCTATTATGAATAAACATCACAAAACCCATGATATTCAACTTAAGAATGATAACAACTGATGTAAGTATACATGTACTCAAACTTTTATAAATTATAAGTTTCTATTCCAATTTTCCAATACAAGGAGTTAGATCATGTTGATATGGTTTGAGCTGTATCATTAAAATGCAATCTTCTAGTCAACTATTGTTTCTGTAAGCCTCATAAAGGCTTTGTACCATTCCTATACTTCAACATACCGAGGGAGAAACTATGGAGTCATTTTGTACCCAACAGTCCTTAGACCTACTTTAGTGGTCACTCGTTGGGAATTAATAAAATAATCTTATCTTATCTTATCATATCTATGTAGTCCTTATGGAAGAAGAAAATCTACATACCTGTGGAGATACTGTATGGAGTCTTTTTGGTTGAAGCAAACCTATTATCCTTGTGCCAATTGAGCATTTCTATTTATAGAAATGGTTGTGTTTGTAACTCTGTATCTCTATAACTCTGTAACTCTGTACAGAAGGTTTCTTGAATAGAGCCGAGTTAAACCATACAAGGTACTTCTAAGTATCATTAAAGGAAAACTTCTAGTCTAAAGTGAAAGCTAAAATATTTCCCCATGCATTTTATTTTGAATCTTTCCCATATTGGAACCTTAGGGGATGATAGGAAATGTAGCTTGTGAGATTATGCAAATGAAATGGTGAATGGATATTTCTTACAATGGTGACTGTCGACTAATTCTTACATGTTGAAAACTGAATGTGTCAAACAAGCACATGTTTCAATATCAATTTTAATTTTTTTTTTTTGCAGAACCATCTCTATAGCAATGAAAATCTGTTTTAAAAAATTACCATGAACCGTCTCTATAGCGACGAAATCCCCTTTACAAAAATTTAGCATAGCCATCTCTATAGTGACGGCACCATATCGCTATTTCGATGAAACTTCCTTTCATGTTCCGATGAAAACTCCATCTCTTGAGTAAAAACATCATCGGTACATGAAAGGAATTTTTGTCGCTATAGCGGCGGACTTTCAGACTTTCGTCGCTACCAAGTCATTGCAATAGAGACGCTACTTTGTCGCAATAGAAACCATCCATTCGTCGCAATAGAGATGAATCTTTGTCGCAATAGAAACCATCCATTCATCACAATAGAGATGAATCTTTGTCGCAATAAAAACCATCCAATCATCGCAATAGAAACCATCCATTCGTTGCAATAGCGACACCACAAGTTTCATGTCTTTTATGTCACTATAGAGACAAAGTGTGGAAATTTTTGCTATAGCGACGAAAGTTTTTCCATCAAAATAAGGGGTCATTTTCGTCACTATAGAAACACACAAGTGTTGCAATAGCAATGATTTTCCATGGGAAAAATATCCACATGTAAGAGTGAGATCATGTGTGGGATAGTTTTCTTCATCTTCTTTTAATTTATGTGATTCGTAACATTTTGCGTAGTCATTTTTCTTGAGGAATCTACCAATGGATTTATTGCTCGCATCTATGCAAACAACGAAATCCCAATTGGGATCCGCGATTCCTAGTATAGGTTCGGCAGTCAAAAGTTTTTATTTTTGGACTATTTCTTTGCATTTGGTCATCCACAGGAATTGGTTTTCCTTCTTTTGTAAGGTAGTCATGGGACATGCAAGCCTTGAAAATTTCTCAATAAACTTTTGATAGTAGCCCGCTAGTCCCAGAAATGACTTAATGTATATGAAAAAAGTAGGGGTAGGCCATTCCTTGATGGATTTAATATTTTTTGGTCGATGACTATCCCTTTTATAAAATGATGTGATCTAGGTATTGTATCTATGGTTTGTAAAATTCACACTTGCTAAAACTTGGCATAAAGTTGGTGTTCCCGTAGTACTTCTAATACTATTCAGATATGTTCCTCATGTTCTTCCATACTCGTTAAGTAAATTAGTATATCTTCTATAAAGACTAATACAAACTTATCTAGGTATTTACTAAAATAATTGTTCAGCATGCACATAAAATTGGCTGGTGCGTTGGTTAGCTTGAAAGGAATTACCACAAACACATAATGGCCATATCTAGTTTGAAAAGCAGTTGTGTGTATGCATTCATCATGCATCCTTTCTTGGTCGTATCCATATCATAAGTCGATCTTCGAAAAATATATTTTCTCCTTCGAATTGATCAAATAGGTCATCGATCCTAAGGAGTGGCTAATAGTTTTTGATGGTCATCTTGTTGAGCTATCGGTAATCAATGCACATTCACATTGTACTATCATTTTCCTTTACGAAGAGTATAGGTGCTTCCTAAGGGGACACACTAGGTCAGATATAACCCTTATCTATCAATCCCTGTAACTGTAACTTAAGCTCCACCAACTTTGGTGCGCTCATGCAACATGGGGATTTTGAAGCCGGTACTGACCCTGATGTTAATTCTATGGAAAAATATAAGTCCTACTTGGGTGGTAGTCCTGGTATTTCCTCAGGAAATACATCTTTGTAGTCTATGAGAGACGAAAAGTATTCAATTTTTTGTTCTCTCTCAGCTTCTACGTTTTGGATGTTATCTGCAAAATTTTTGAAGCCCTTCCTTATGCATTTATTTGCTTGTAGGGTGGATATCTGTCTAATAGAAACCTTCTTGGGTATGCCCTGAATCTTTCTTTCATTTGCAAGCCCGTCCATGCATAAGATTGATTTTTTTAAGTAGACAAGCATGTCATGGTGTTGTTGCAACCAGTCCATGCGTATAAGTACACTTTATGATCCTAAGGGTAAGATATTTAATTCTACATTAGTTGTAAGACCGTTCATGTCTATCTTTCAATCTTTCACTAGTTCTAAAACCTTACTTTTTGTACCAGTGGCTATTTGTCCCATCCATGGTTTCTCATTTTTCTTTTTGTTTAGTTTACATGTATCGACAACCTTGGGGGAACCATAGCTTCGGAAAGCACCAAGATCAATTGAAATTGAAATAGATGCGTTTGAAACCTTACCTTCTATCTCGACCATAGTGGATCGATGGTCTACTTGTCGATCGTCAAGTGCTGCATAGATCCTAGTTATATTAGCCATGTATTCTACTGTTGGGTTTTCTTGTAAGTTGTGTAGAACTCCATCTGTCTCATTTGGGAAATCTATGGCATAATGGGGCCCTTGACATTTCCAGAAACTAACTTGTAGTAGGGCAGCCTTGGATCCTCTGTTTGCTGCTGGTATGTTGGAATTTGGCGGGAGCACATTTGGTTGTGCACCAGGTCTATTGAAATTTTTGTTAGGTGGGAAACTATTGTTTTGTTTCCTGTAGGGATGTGGCATAGAACCAAGTTTTTGGTTGTCTGAGAGGGACCTAAATTTGTCTCTATTTCTGTTCATATTTTCCTATCTCAGTTTTCCATGTTCATAATAAAGTCTAGCCTTGTGAAAAGTGGTGTCTAGAGTTTTGGGCATGTCAAACTCAATTCTCTCTCAATAATTTGGAGGGGTACATTGCAATTTTTTTTGTTTTTTTACCTTTTCGTCCTTTATGTAAGGTCTGCAATGCAACATATCTAAAAATATGTTGATAAAGGCATCCATAGTTAGAGATCCAATATTTAATTCGTGGAATTCTTTTATTTTTCCGTCAAAGAATCTTTCAAACATGTACTTTTCCTAGAATATTTTGTTGAAAGTAATCCACATGATATCCTTTACTTCGGCCCTCGTAGTATGTTTCAGGTCTCTCCACCATCTAGCTTCATTTCCATTCAAGTTGTAAATGGTCAGCAGGGATTTCATCTTGCTAGATTAATTATGTACCCGAAATTATTTATTCATACCAAGGAGCCATTCTTTAGCCGTCTCTCCAGTATTCATTTACCCTTCATAAGTTGGGATTTGATCTTTCGAAATCCCCCTTAAAGGATATCATCATTTATGCCTTTTCTTGCAAGGATAGGGTGAACCATCACTATAAGAGCTTTGATATTCTTCTTCTATGAAGTCAGGGGTGTGTTCTTCTCACCCCTCCTCTCTTGGACTGTTGGTACTTCTTTTATGATGACAATTTTCCTTGGATTTGTTTGTAGAGTGGGTGGACTGTCTATGGGGGCTTACCCCTATCAAGCTTTGAACTATAGCTCCATTTATTGATTTCTCTTCTCTCCTTTCTTTTATGTTTTAATCCTTAAGAATCTGTAGATGTGCTTGTTGTTATCAGAAATATTGAACCTTCTACGGATATAAGATTTTCCTGTGGTCTGAATGGTTCAGATCCAGAAAAAATGAGTAACAACTAAGTTGAAGAATTTCCCTAAAAGCTATAGATTCCTGGAATAAAAATCTGATGAAAGACTTGTAGACATGCAGAAACACATCAAACATACAACAACATCAAAGATACCAGAAAACTATCCATAGATCCATATTAGTGACTAAGGAATCCAATAATATATATGTTAGATTATAACACAAACAGATATATGGGAAGGAAATCAACTTTGCATTAATAGATGAATGAAAGAGCTTACAACTGTTTTTCCTTAGTGTTGATGCACTCCTTCACAAGACTACCACCTCATCCCCAATAGCTCCAACTTGCTCCTCTATGCTCTCTAATGGATTAGGCCATAATGTTAATTCAGCAGCATAACTTTACTTCTTTCTTCTCCCCCCAACCATGGAGTATGAGCTTGTATTTATAGGGCTCAAAGGGATAGCAATGGTTGAGAAATTGGTGGGTGAGGTGGCCATAAGATCCTCAAAGGAGGGATCTCGAGCTTAACTCACCCAGGTGAGTAGGGATAAGGCTATACATGAGGATTTTGTTTTAGAAGCTTCGTGAAACATCCTTTTTTTCACTTTTTCCCAAGGGCATTGCTTATACTCCCTTATGACAGAGCGGTGATGGGTGAGAACCGCGCCAAAGACAAAGGTTAAAGGCAGTGGCATTGCCTAGTTTCCACATAACGTGGGCGGTGCTACATAAGGTACCACTTATCTGCTTGAAGGTAAGAGCGGTGTTGAAGTTTTGTATGTTAAAACCAAAATCTAGAGCATATTTCACTTCAAGTTTGGGATTTGAGGACAAATAGTTGTGTTATGGATTCTATCACATGCCAGTGATAGAGTTTGAGTGTAACACTTGTAGACTATGTATAGTATTCATTATGTCAGAATTCAATTTCACCACAATTTCTTCTTCTCGAGGCGGGAAATTTAGGTTCTCATGTCGACTGTTGTTCTCTCCCGTGTCCAAGATTTAGACTGCTCTTTATATCTGTAGTCCAAATAGTCAGTAAACATATTATGTTGTTAGTTTAGAAATCACAAATAAAGTTTTGAAAATACATTTATGCAGCGGATGTTTAGTAGCAAGCCCATAAGGTCTCTAAGTGTTTGAAACTAGGCTCTGATACCAGCTGTAATGTCCCTCAAATCTGTCAATAAGATTTTTTGTATGGTCAATTTAACGATTGGGATCTAAGGTTCATCTAAAAATTAACTTCATCATTATCTATACTTATTTGAAAAATACTTGTATTCTTGTTCTAGATTTCTCTCATAGATTAATACATGGTGACCTACTTTTCTTACGATGATTTTTATGTCGTTTATTTATATAATGATGTTTCTTGTATACTGCATTAGTGTTTATTGTTATGTCTTGTATACTTACTTCATACTGGTTTAAAATGTATATTTTACTTAACATGTAACCTAGTATTGTTTAAGCTAAAATGTTGTGGCTAACTTACCTCTGCTTCTAAAGGGAAAAGAGTGGTTGGATTTAATAACGACTCAACAAAAAGGTATGAAGGTATTCTATGATCTTGGGATTACTTAGCTCATTATGAAATAATGCACGAGTGTTGTAGCTGCAACTTTTTTCCAAATTTGTAAAAAAATTGGGACCCTCGTTTCTAAATTTTGTCTTGCTTAGTTTTGTTGGGATTGCTTGACTTTACTGCAATTTTGATTTGTGAGGATGATTGTTGAATGAATATCTTTTATGCCGATGCTACATTTTGGCTTAAAGTATGACTTACGGTGATTTCTTATCTCGCTGTCGGGATTTGTTGGAGTTATAAATCGGGGTTGTAGTCAACTATGCAACCACCGTTGTGGATGTTCAGCAGAGTAACGACGCGATCCATAGCTCTAGCTTTCACCGATGTGCTCTAGTTTCTATTTTTATTTTCGGTGTTTTGTTTGAAAACCGTCGGAGCATTAGGGCCTTGTATTGCCACCGTTTCGGAGGAAAGGTTGTAAGCACCAAACTTTTACTTTTTCCAATTCCATGCTTTTGTAATTTATTTTCACTGGTGGCGCCGTGATTGGACTTTTGAATCGGGGATTAGGTTTTAACTGTTCCGATCTCTGATGGTTTCATATTTTGGTGGATGCCATAGTCTATTTTAATCCCATCGTTGCGGCTCTGGAGCGGGCTAACCATCCGACGTGGTTGTTCTATTTTTTGTCGTTGGTTTGATTGTTGCGGATTGTTTTCTTTTATTGCAGAACCCTTAGTATGTGCATCACCCGCCGTTGCGGCTCCTTAGCGATCTAATCGCCCGTCCCTAGTTTTCCATCCATTGATGAGTTTTTTATCTGCCTGATGCTTAGTATGGTCGGTGGGGTCTTTCCCATCGTTTTGGTGTGTTTTACATTGTTCTATGTAATGGCGGAGGTTTCCCGTGGGTGTAGGTCAATGTTAAAGTTGTTTGAGTTGAAGAACGTGGTTTGGGGTTGGGTGTTTTGAAGAATGGTAGTTACTTTGTCCTAGTATTTACTTTCGTTGGAGGTTTTCATTCTAGTGCAGATGTGGCCTGGATTGGGAGAAAAAATCTGTTCTATCAGGCACGTGTTAAGTTTTGAACAGGGGTTTAAGCACAAACTTGCGGGATCTCTTTTGTCTTGACATTCTTTATTTTCATGCATTAATACTGTTTATAGTTCATATTATAGAATGCATGTATGGATCTAGTTTGTGTTACCTTGTTAAACACTAATGATCTGATATGTTTAGGATAGGAAGATTGCTGCAAAGAATATATGACTAAAAGGAAAAGCAACAGAGGAACGACCTTGAAAGAAGAAGTTAAAGCATAAATAAACAGAGATGTTGCTCGAGTAAAAGAAGAGAGCAAAAGGCTAAGACCAACAGGATCTCAAAAGGACCAAAGAATTATAGAGAGTAATCATTAAGAGAAGAGGCTTGGGCTTGGGCAATTTGTCAATTACCAAGCTGGTCCCATTTTCATTAAAGTGTTTATCTAAAATGTAACGTTTGAATCATGAGCATTCACCAAATGACAAAACTATGAGATTAAAACAGTTGGGGGGAAACTCAAAGGTTTTGGTTGGTTTTTGTATAAATATAGGAAAGTTAGAGGGAAGAATGACTTTTTCCCAGTTAGACTTGTGAGAACACATTGTAAGAGGAACTATTTCGTTTTGCAATATATAATTACAATTTTGCCTGTTGGAGAAAGCTTTGGTGGAATGTACAAATGCTGTTAAATGGATGTGGTAGAAGGGGAACTATTTCATTTTCAGCTTTTATTCATTAACCGTGAGATTGTTCTAACTTGTTGAACCTATGTTCTTTTACGAATGCTCTCTGGTTTATTTTATGATAATTTCCACTATGAGTAATGAATGTTTTCACAGACAATGAGCTATCTTTTTATTCCATCGATTCATGTTTATGTGTTTTGAATCAAAGAACAGCTATCTGTGATTTTTCTTCATGCATGAACAATAATACATTACTCATGAAATGATAGTCAAACTCCCTAGGGACAACTTAGTTAGTTTTATTTCCTGCTGTGTGTGGTTTAGATGCGAGAGAGTCTAAGACGAGAGTTAAGAACCTGCGCATCACATTGTGACCGCTCCTTGTATTATTTATTAATATGTATTTTAGATAGGCACTTGCATATCATACTTAAATTTAAAAACACAAAAATATATACGGTGGGCCGGGCCGCAACCAGTAAAACCTTTTAATTTTTGTTACTTGACCTATGGTAGCTGGACCGCAAACCGGACATATTTCCCATACCAAACAGTCACAGCCTAGTTGGGAATGTTGACTGGGGAGAATCCCTTGTTGTTGTTGCCTACGATTTTCTGGGCCTCAACAACGAGGAACTCGTTGTTTGCAGGTGATAGGTACTGACCCTATTCTAAGTGTAAGGATTAAAAGAATTCAATTGATCAAGGAACTAAGTGTTTAAACTTGGAGACTAAGGTGATGTATGCCAAGAGCAAACATACTTGAAAAGGGAGAAAACGAAACTATAGGGAGTGGGTAACTAATATAAATCTTTGTGGGAGTGGTTGAATCTTTTAATGAAGGCCATATGGATGCCTCGTGTCCTCTTTACACGTTGGCTCAATCACATAAGAGATTTTCCCTATTTTTGAAACCTTCTTTTGCATGCTAAGTTGGATGAGGGGAGCGAGCTCCCTATCTTCTAGGTCGTTGGGAAGGGCATGGATTGTGGGATTTCAAGTCTCCATTGCTGCTTAGGTATAAGCCTCTTACCTGTATATTTTAACTCTTTTTGCGTTATTATTTTTTGTCAAGATGGATTAGTGTTTGGGCAGGGTCTGCGACTAAGGGAAAGGAATACCGTTAAGCCAAACTTGGTAAGCCCATGTTCATGTCTCCTTTGCTTCTAGTTGGTCATTCTGTGTTTCAAAGGGATTTGGGGATGTATTGTTTGTGGTTTTAATGGATTTCCATTTAGATTTACAAGGGTTTATTTGGAAGTCTCTCGGGTTTTCCATACTAGATGTAAGGGTTGTGTAAATGAAATGGCTCTCAGGAATTTTGTGGGGTTTAGTGTTTTATTATCCTATTTAGGAATTTGATGATTTTGTAAATTTATTTTGACCATGGGTGAAAAAAAACCTATCTAAACCCATTTATGGAAATGCAAGGTTGTAGTCGTTCTCTTTCATGTTCTTTGTATTTTTTTTTAACGTTGATAGCTGGGTGGATGTTGGAGTATTTAGTGGACTGATAATTTCTGTGCTTTGAAGTTGTTTAATGTTTCTCTACCATCCCTTACCTAACACTTTCAAGGTAAAATGATTTGTGTTTTAAGATGGCTCTGTGTCTTTTTAAATTATGAATCGTGGTCTGGTCAAATTTCTGGGAAAAACATTTAATCGTGCTCTGTGTGTTTTTCGTTTTACTGGGTTCAACATTTGGTAGAGGGAGTATCGTGATACCTTAGTTTAACTTATTTGGATGGTTATGTATTTTAATTTACTTCTTTTTAAAAGTTTAAACAAGCTTTCATCCAACTCTATGCATAGTTTATGGAGTCATGTTTGTAAACTTTGCAAATGTTAATAGCATAGATTTGGGGCTCCAAGAGATTCGACCCGTCGTGAATGACATAGGGATCTATATTCTGTTTATTGTTGGCATGTAAATGTTTATTTAAATGATAGTTTATTTATGGACTAAATTTGTAAACCCTGCATGGATGATCTGTAACTGGTCCTAAGTGTGTGATCTAGATTTATAAAACACAACTCCAGCATGAGATTTCTTTGCTGGAGCAATCTTTGTGTGAAATTGACTATGTCTTGTACTTTAAATGGTTTAATAATTATTTGATTTAAAAGCTTTTGTTTCTAAGATCTACAATTCCAATGTTTGAGGATTCTATGTAGTTTTGATGTTGTTCAATATGTTTTGAAATAAATTATCAAAATCTTTATAGAAGATAATCCTAGATTCTAACATAAACCATAAAACATTTGTAAAATATAATCTATCCCTACAAATCTCTTTAAGTAAAACCCAGGGTACCATGACTAAATAATTATGTCAATGTATCCACAACAATACAGGTTTTATCAATTTTATAAAGGATAATTTGCAGCTTTCCATAAAAATCTTGATAACTGTAATCTTATCTTGTAAACACAATTAAAATCAAACATAAATCTTATATTGGGTAAACCTATTACCTGCAGTTGCATATCTTGTAATAGCTCTATCACTTTGCACACTTCAACAAAAAATTAATATGAAATTATACTATGTTTCTCACCCGAGGAGTGGTAACCAAATGACTTCATAACTGCCACGTTCCTCTCAACCTTGACCCGAAATAGTTCTCAGTTCTTATCAGATCCCCCCGATATGGCTCCAACATACAAGAGAAAACTAGAACTCCTAAGGATGAGGGTGCTAGTATTTGGAAGTTAGGTTCTATATTCTCTAAGTACTAAGTTTGGAAATTTTCTCGAATCCCCTAGAGAAATAATGATCAGATCCCATGCTGACTCTTAGTTCTTATATATATATATATATATATATATTGGAAATGTGCAGTTGATTATCTTGTAATGTCCGCATTTTAAATAATTGCATAGCAGGACAATTCCATCAATCCTACTGGTTTCCGAGGTTGGATGGATACAACTGGAATTTTAATAAGGGAGCTAATAGATGATGTTCAGACATTAGAATTGAATAAATATTTAATAATGGATATATTTAAATGCATACAAGATAAAATTGAAGTGCCATTGGAGTATGGAGACAGATGGATATAATGGGGCCCACACAAGCTAGAATTTCTGTGCCACATGGAATCTTCTTGCAATTTTGAATCCATGGGAAGCCTAAATGTTCTTGGATAAGTTAGAAGGATAATACACTTGGCCATATGCATCATAGGTTTATTTTGGAAGGAAATTTAACTTACATGGGAGAGGAAGAGTCATTTTGGAGCTAGTGAGACACTTGGACTAGATTCCCTAGCTCTATGACAACAATGATGAAGATGCTATGACACCTATGATACAAATCGGATATGAAGGATAACATATGAAATATCTGACATGATAGGTCTAAATAAAGCATCCAAGTGGGAACTCATGTGATTTGGAGAATCTCAATGGGATCCTACTCAAATTGGGGGAAGATGGAAGGCTAGGAAAGGGAGGACACATGGAAACTCATGAGCACACACCCTAATTCGAATTGGCTTATGTTTGTGGATGGATTGGTAACATTATAAGGATAAGAATGTTTATAGAATATAGGAATCAACCAAGAGAAGAGATATTTATCATTTGACATATTTGCATTTGTGAATTGAGAGAGCTAGTGGATGACCAGTTTCTTATCTTAGCCAATTTCGAGGGTCAAAGATTCCCATCAAATTTGGTGTTTGGAGAGGCCACTCAGGTATTTCATGGATATTTAATGGAGTTTGTATGCAGGTGTAAGCTACTGGGAAACTTGTGGTTCCTTCTAGTGCAACACTTTCTCTCAACCTTTTCCAGTTTTTATTGCATATTTTTGCTCATGGAGGGATTGCACTTTGGTTGAGATATTGTACTCTTTGGGAGAGATTCTCGTGATCCATTTACAATTTTTATAAGTTTAATATTATATATTATTAATTATTAGAAAGTATCAGGTCAAAATATCAAATGGTTGAATGTAAAAGTGATTATTAATGAGCAAACAATGGCCATTTCCCCACTAGATTGATGTATTCCATTGAATGCTGATGATTTCGAGCTTATAATGGTACATTTATGATTAAAATAAGTTTAATATGCTATTTTATTCATTATCAAAAAGTATCAGGTCGAAATACCAAAGGGTTGTATGTAAAAGTGAATATTAATGAGCAAATAGTGACCATTTCCCCACTATATTGTTGTATGCCATGGTAATGATGATTATTCTGAATGAGAGAATGTATATCTGATATATTTATGATGAAATGATTGTAATTTATGATTATTGCAAGTTTAATGTTCAGCACTTCAGCATTTGAAGTCATTTTACTCAGTTTAATTGCATTTGGAGAAGATTTGGTGCCATTTCCCCAAGGGTCGAATTAGTGATTTTGTAGTTGTTTGGGAGTGGGTCATAATAGACTGTATAAAATGAATAATGATGCATATGAGACCTTAACAATGTCCATTAAAAATCCTCTGTATCTTTTCAAAAATTTGAGTGGGTTTGGTAGCATTTGAGAAGCCATTTTTCAACATTTACCCAGGGGGAATTGGAATCCCTATCAGGGATGATTTTAAGAAACCATACTTATATAAAAGTGTATAAATGTTGGCGAATATTACCAATTCTTAAAAATCCAACTATAAAATGATTGGCGATATTTTTCAAAAAATATTTTAATTTCGAAGGATTTTATATCGTTTATATAATAATTTGGCAATTTGTACGGTGAAAAAATTTACCCCATCAAAATTGGGCGAAACAGGGCTTCAAAAAATGCAAAATGGTGAATTTTTTTTGGGAGAAAAACATGGAAAATTAGCCCACTGGGCTAAAATTCGCCCCTAAAATTATCCCTGAGATTCCCTATTGGCTAGTAAAGACTCCTACTTTGACTAGGATATTAAAAAAGTTTGCATAAGTAATTGGAGGGTCATAAATTATCCATGAACATCATAATCAAGTCTTAAAATTATTCATAAACCTTCTTAGAATATTTGGGAGCATTTGGTTCAATTTGGAGACCTAGACATCAAAACTAGTCAAAGGTCGAACTAGGGGAAAAAGTGAAAAATTGATCATTTTAATAAAATTTTGAAAATGGGAAATTAAAAGTGGTATTTGTTGGGACACAGAAATGTCCCTTTTTCATCCACTTTATCTTCCGCTCTTCCTCACATTTCATCATCCCATTAACCTTTTATCATACCATTTCCATACATATATGTGGGTTTCACCTTATTATTTCCAGTTTATTTATTTTTAGTATTATAAGTGAATTTATGATTAAATATTAGAAAATTAACATGTTTTTCACTAATATCTCAAAGTATGGATGAGCTTTGTAATTTGTAGGAATATGTGAAGGATTAATTCAAAGAAAAGACTTCATGTATATCTCCTCTATCATTTCAAAGAGAAAGTTATGCAAAGAATATTCTAAGGAGAAGATCATGGAGATTTGGTTGAGAGACATGTGGAGAATTTGTGAAAGATATGTGGAGGATTTGAAGGGATCATATCTTGTAATAATAGAAAAGTAGTTGAGTGGTTGAGTGAATAGTGGATCTCTCATTATGATATGGCTATCTTCTTCTCAAAGAAGTTCATGTATAAAGGGGAGTGCTCTCTCTTCATTTGTTATGGGATATTATCTTAGAATATTTTAGATCTTAGATTATCTTAGAGAATAGTAGATTGTAGAAGTTATCATTGACTTTGTAATATGGAGAAGGGAATTCTTAGCTTTTGTTCATAATCTTGGTTTGATGCTTTCATGATTTATGATTGATTGTTGTGATGTAATTTAAGATTTCTTTATTGTTGATGTGAGCTCACATGTGTTGTCTTGTTGCTCTTCATATGTTGTCTTTCTTTTATGCATTTTACTTTCAGCCGTGTGTTTCATCTTCCAGCATTAGATTAGTGATTGCTTGTTTCATTTTAAGGGAGGTTAGATTAGATTAGTCTTAGTTTCACGGGGGGTTAGATTAGCTTAATTTCATTTCAGTCTTGCATATACTTTGCAGGTGCTTCGTAAGACTACGAACCTCGGATTGAAAAATTAAATGGTTGGGAAATTACTACAACGAAATTAAAACGACATTAATTCGGCCCAATAGTATTAGAGCATGGTCTTGGAACCTGTTCATTAATACCATACATTCAAGAAAAATTTGTAGACATGTCTTGGCTTCACAATAGAACCACAATTCCCATTTTCCTTCCTCCCCAACAAACAATTACATAAATTACAACCATAGATATTGGAGCATGTCTCCAGGAGTATCGAAATTGGAGAGGGGATATTCATGAGAGTTATTCTTTCCAAGAATATATTTTGAAGTATGGATTTAGGAAAAAGAAGGAAAATGTGAACTCATTAAGGAAAAATCAGCCTACTTGTGAAAAGAGCAAAGATTCATCCTACACTATAAATGAGAAAGTTATAAACACTTTTACGGACATAACATGGAATACGTGGAAGAAATGTTGTTCTAAAGGAGATGAAAATACGTTATATATACCATTAAAGGAAGAAACAAAGAATCATGAAGTGGAGCAACAATTATCTCAAGGTGATTGCAGAGAATAACATAAAGAGGAAGGTGAAGACAAGCTCATAATCCTTGCTGATGGGGGTTGTGAAAATCAAAGAGAATATACCGATGGTTGCTCACAACTCTATGTTGGTGATAGAGATATCAAATTTGAAAATGTTTCTGCAAGCCAAATTTCTCATGAGCATAAATATGAATACCTTGTAGCAGCTAATAAACAACCAAGGTCAACTTCCCCATCACCACTTGAGCTTCAAGGAGTTGATCAAATCAAGAAGAAAGAAGAAGAGGAGGTTCAATGCCATGAACCATCCTTCATTGAAGGTAATTTGACGATGAGTGAAATGGATATACATGAGGCCCTTAGAAAACTCCATGATACTAAAGCATTGGTGTCAAATTCTTGTTGGAAAATTTCTTCATTGGAGGAGACATGGAGAAGATTCAAAGAGCAACATGAAACATTGAAGGTAATTTCATGTATTTTATTTTTTATAGAAATAATTTGGTTGAAATTAAAGGATGTTTACATGAAGAATAATTGAATAATAATGAAGATATTCATAAAATCAAAACTCAAACTTAGCAACTTCTTGAGAGGTTGCACGATACTTTTTCTTCCTCCTATGTTTCAAATTGTAATATGGTAGATTGCTTGGAGGATTCTCATAACATGAGGGATCACAAGAGCCATGGAAAATTGTAGGTTCTTGATGTGTTTGAATATCATATTGATGAGATCCAATCAATTTTTGTGGTGGAAGAGGAACTTGAGTTGCCTCTTGAAAATGGTTACACACTTTTTGGAGGAGTGCATGATTCCACTACCTTGGAACCAACCCATGAGGAAATTTTTTCATTTTTTAAGGGAGGTGAATAATCCTACCACTATGGAACCTTTACATGATGACAATTTTCACTTTCTAATCATTTGGGTGAGTTGGTTCTTTCTCCTACATCGTACACTTTGAAATTTTGCAGCATTCATCCTAATGAAGTATGGGTGAAATGTTTCTTTTTTATGGTGACACATGAAGAGTATGGACTTTCTATCTATCCTTCTAATGATGAAATGATTATAGAACCATATTATTTACATTTGCAACAACATCCCTTTTTACATTATGATGCTACACATCTACATGGATGCACCTATGGTATTCACTTGAGTCAATTGGAGACTCATGATTTTCCTTGCTCCTTTCTTAGTCCATTTGATGTTGGAGGAACTTCATCCCACACTTGGGTGAATATATATATATATGATTGAAGAAAATTATTTTTGGAAGCAACATACTTTGTTATTTCATTATGATATACATATTTATGAGTGTATTGATGAGACTTCTTTGAGCCACTTGAAGTCTTCATGTTTTCTTTGCTCCTTATTTGGTTCAGATTATGGTGGAGGTTCTTCATTAACTTCTTGGATGAAAGAACACATGGCTGATTATATTGATGCACTTTATATATTTTTGGAGCAGCATTGTGGGACATGGGATCCTCACCTATGTCATTGGGGAAGATCTGATATAATACTTGATACTTGTGTGTATGGGCCACATGGTGATCTACTTACTTGGATGTACAAGTTATTTCATGATTCTTTGATGAGGTACCTTCTTCATGTACATTTTTATGATGTTGTTATGTATTTTCATGATATATATTTTGAAATAATTATGTTTGTAAGGGTGCAATGCAAGCAAGGGGATCTCGGCATTGCTTGGTTTCATCTCACTCGAAGTAGCAGTTCAATTGTTGGGTTGAGAAAGCAAACCAACCTTCAGTTGTTTGAGTTCATCTTTGTAGAGCATTGTTCGAGTTTCCTAAGTGGGAGACCCTTTGAGAGATAGATTCAATTTTCACATGCTTAGTTTTCATGGCATTTCATCATAGACATTTCACACCATGCATGTATCAGGATCATATGGGACCCTGGGATCATTTTTGGTCTCATTGGTTTCAATTTTGTGGGCAACAAGCAGCATTGGAGATTGATTCACCACTTAAGAAGATGAGTGTACTCAGAGTAGTGCAGCAACAAGCATGGTGGTTCATATTTGAATTTTTCTTGGAATATTAAGAAACTCAAAGTTTGGTAACTCAACACAAACTTCAAATAATTATACAGAAGCAAAAAGGGGTGAAAGTTCAGAAAAAAGGTTTCCAAAATATGGAGGTAAAGATTATTTGCAAAAATTTGGATTTTATGGATTTGACTAATCCTTTTGGTGTTAGTGATGATGTTATAGGATATATCAATATGAAAATTCGAGATCTCTTTACATTTGGGAACACAAAATTGCAGTACATGAGAGCCACTACTCAAGTTGCAGCTACATAAAATCAATGAGCAAAACCATAAGAGAGCACTTGGTGCAACGGAAGGAGTACCAAATGAGGATTCCACTTGCAAATATGAATATTTTGTAGAATCCAAACCTGAAATTGCTTGAGGAAAAGCAACCTTGGGTGGGGAGGACTGTAATGTCCCCATTTAAAATAATTGCATAGAAAGACAATTCCATCAATCCTACTAGTTTCCTTGGTTGGATGCATACAATTGGAATTTTATTAAGGGATATAATAGATGATGTTCAGACATTAGAATGGAATAAATATTTAATAATGGAGCTATTTAAATGAATACAAGAGAATATTGAAGTGGCATTGGAGCATGGAGACACATGAAGATTATGGGGCCCACACAAGCTATAATTTATGTGCCACATGGCATCCTCCTCTTGCAATTTCAAATCCATGGGAAGCATAAATGTTATTGGATGAGTTATAAGGCTAATACACTTGGAGATATGCATCATAGGTCTAATTTGGAAGGAAATGTAACTTACATGGGAGATGAAGAGTCATTTTGGAGCTAGTGAGACACTTGGACTATATTCCCTAGTTCTATGACAACATTGATAAAGATGCTATGACACCTATGACACAAATAAGATTTGAAGAATGACATCTGACATATTTGACATGTCAGGTCAAAATAGAGAATCCAAGAGGGCGCTTGTTATCTCCTAAAATAACCTAGTCAAATTTTCATTATTTTAGGTGATAGGATCGAGTCAAAAAATTTCCTTCTAAATTTTTTAGAGTCCATTAAGAGGTCTTGTTTTGAAGTATATAGTTGAAAATTCCATTCATCCAAGTTTTAATCTTCAAAATTCAAAATCTCAGCTTTCGGCAGCTAAGATTGTCTATGAAAGGTTAGTTAACTGCTGAAACAGGTCATTTTCGGCAGATAAAGCACGAAACAGATAGAAGGCTTAATTGCTGACAATCTGTTTTTCCAGATAAAAACTGCCTTTGGTAAAATTCATTTTTCTCGGCCGTGGAATGTCCGTTTGGCACGTTCAAATGGTCGATTGACATCTACAAATCATAAGCTATCCATTGGTGCAATCAGATTTGGTTTTATATATCGAGAAGGTAGTTGAAATCTCCCTACAAGATCACGTGTCAGAAAATGCTTACAAAACCTGTTACAGGGCAGCAAGCTAATGTTTTTGCCCAGATCGGGATTTTTTGAATCCAAATGGCTTGAGCTCGATTCTAATGGATAAATGGTGAATTATAAAGTCATATTTGAATGCTATTTGTGTGAGATAAGATCAGAAGAGGTTATTCAAATAAATTTGGTGTCTTTTTCAAAGGCAAAAATATAGGATTTTTGGTTAATTCAGCAAATTCGAATTCTATCTTTTGGAAGAGTCATCAACAGCCTTGGGAGGCTTATTTGCACTACATCAGGACTTGATCTTCTCCTATTTTGATTTGATTTTCCATTTTTTGAATTCCAGATCCATTTTTATAGGATCTCATCCTACACTTGTCGATTTGACTATTTTTGGCAAATCTGATCCATTTTTCATGGATCTAGATTTGATCTTGTAAGGCTATAAAGCCAAAGACATTTGGAGAATAGGAAAGGGAGGGTTCGATTTTCAACTCAATACCCTTAATTAAGGTAACCCCTAGTGTTATTCAGAGCTTATGCTCAACACTATCACACGAGTACCACACTAGTGCAATTCTAGACCCTTTTTCTCAACACTAGTACTAGGATGAATTTGTACAATACACCTAGGGATACAATGGCCAAAGATCCGGTGCTCCAGAGCGTATGCTCAACATCATGTTAGAGTGCTTCATGGATTATGTCCAACACTTTTATCCTTTACTTGTTGGGGTTACCTATGTGCTCTAGAGCTTACGCTCAACACATAGCCTCATAACCCATGTGCTCTAGGGATTATGCCCAACACTTTTATCCTTTATGTGCTTGGGTTACCTATGTGCTCCAAATCTTACACTCAACACATAGCCTTGTAACCCATGTGCTCCAAGGCTTATGCCCAACACATCAAAGAAATCAATCATGTATATCAGTCTTCTCCACAATACATCACAAAAATCACACAAAAATATCATCTCAGTATATTAGGGCTTGTACAGAGTCACATAATAACTAAATCGATTACATCGAGGCCTATGCCAAGTACACAACATTAGTCCTTGTCCAAGAAATCCTATGCCCAATATATAATCATATAACAAAATAATAAAACATGTGCATTGGGGCCTATGCCCATAATATCTATATAACCAACATAAATCATGTGCACATGGGCATATTACAGTCACACAACCAAGTTATTTCATATGAGCATATAAACAACAAATTGGATGCCCTAGTTTAGAAACTCATTGGTAATAGATTCAACAAGTCGTCTATGTCTAGTACTTCATACTCACAATGGAGGTTTCAACATTGTCCTTAAGCGGTCAAGTGGGACACAGTAGAAAGAGAATATAGGTCCACCCTTAGACATATTTCCTTTCCTCCTAAAACTATGTTGGCCGGATTTTCTGTCTTGAGGCCAGCAAGGAGAGATAACCCACTCAGATTGCTTAAAACAACTCCTTGAATGTTTGCATTAGATACCTCTCCCGAAAACAACAACAAAGGCTCCATTGCCTTTGAGTTTGCTCTCAACAAGAGAGTCTCATAGTTGTATTGGCTAACTTGCTGAAAATAAAACTACACTAAGATGCAAACTAATCTATAATAAATTTCAATAGCTGAAAGAAACCAATTTAGTAATTGCCACACTGAAAACAGATCTAACACCACCTAAATCAGTAGGTTTCTTGCTATGAGATAAAAATTGTTAATATATGTTTAAAAACCAAATTATATCTAATCTATACATTTTAATCTATCCTATGCTAATATGCACACAGAGATGATTAAAATAAGTCTCATGTATGAGAAGTAAGATTTAATTACAATTTACTTTAAAAAAATTTAGAGTAAAATATAATTATTCAAGCACAACAATATTACAAAACCAATGATTAATAAAATAACTCCTGATTCAAATTTTTCATTGCATTAGACCTGTGACTAATGTTCCAAGAAATCAAAACAATAAAATTAATCATTCTACAAAAATAAATATAAAAATTTAAGTACAAAAAGAATAAAGAAATTGTGTTAAAATTATCTTCAATAATTAAACAAAAGAACAATAACAAGAGAATCTTGAAACAATACTTAGCAGCAATTACAGGTTACTGAATAAAAATTACAGATCTACTTGCATCTCCATAAAATTGGTTTTTGACAGAATCCCTATCTCCCTTTGCAAATTCTAAGTTACATCTGGAAACAGATTCTAAGTTACATCTGGAAACAGAGTACAAAACAATGAAAATTAATTCTGATCTGAACAGACCCCTCTAGCCGCGTTTTCCCATATACTTGCAAACATACAGATTACAAATAAAAAAACCAGAGTAGAAGAACTACAATTCTCTCTTATTCTGTGGAAAAACCCTCCTCTGGCAATCGAATTCTGCTCTTTATATAGATGCTCAGGATCCTTCGTATAAACAGTCACCTCCACGAAATCTTAGAGAATCCCTCATCTCTCGTCCTTTCCATAGATCTCATCGCTCTGCACATATTTCTCAGGTTTATTGTTGAAGACACAGAAGATTTTATCCTCCGTTTTCTCCTTCGAAGTTGTATATTCTTTTCTTTCCGCGCGCCAACACTTTTAATCACATTCAATTGATGTAAAAACTTGGTAGATGGCCACAATTTATCTTCACGTCGATCTTCATTTGTTGATGCCATTAAGCAATAGTTTCTTTTAAAGAATTATTTTCTCCTTGATTCCTGAGGTGTCCATTTGTTGATGCCATTAAGCAATAATTTCTTTTAAAGAATTATTTTCACCTTGATTCCTGCACAAGAGGTGTCCGTCATCAAAAACTTTATAAATTTTTTCATTAAAAAATAAAAATAAAATATGAAGAGATTAATAAAAGTAGGTGTGAAAATTTCCCTCTAATAACTATTAGATTCGATTTCTGTCAATTTAACCATTAATCATTAATGTAGGGAATAACCTATCGATCCATCATTTGCATGACACCCAGCAAAGCATGGCCGTGGCCTAAATAGAGCCCTGATCATGCGATTGGTGCAAATGGTCAGGTCGATAGGTTATTCCCTAATGTAGCACGATTTCATGAAGCTTAATCTTCAATGCATTGGTGTAATTGATTCATTCTACTCCTTTGTGGAGGCCGCACTAATAAATTTAAATTTGAAAACTGATTGTGGTAATTTCCATAAATTTCCAGCTGTAGAACTCGATGACATGTCTTTTGGTGAAGAAGTTGATCTGGTAATAAATAAGTTCTACCTTCTTTCTCGCTAATTAGTTGATCTATTATAGCAACATCCTTTATCCTCACTGGTAAGATTTTATTGTATTCATTAATGCTATCAAGTGCGTGGCTCTTTCTCCAGCAATTTCTTTGTAGAGATCACAACCTCCCAACGATAGAGGTTGCGCGTATTCCTATATGAGCTCCACCTCTGTTATTTGCTGGCAAACTGAATTTTTAAGGAAACACTCTCCGTGATATGGTGAAGTGATCAATGATGATTTCAGTTCGTACCTTCTGAGGTAAATTATTCCTTTGAATCCTAAAAATAAATATCTGGTGTGATAACCTCTATAATATTTGCGTTGCATTTAATGTTTAATTATCAAGATTGGGTGAACGTTAAGTTTATAAAAAGAAATTCCTGTAAAGGGAATGAAATAAATCAATTTTACGATACTCAACCATCTTTCCAATCTGCAAATGCAAATATTTAAAATCTTGATGTCACTCAATCTTTTAACCCGGAGCTATGCTCAAATATAATCTTTTTTTTTATCAAAATGAACCGTATTGGATACTTTCATTTAATGATAAGCGGATTGATTTATTATTGAATGCCATAAATCCTTAAATGAAAGAGGACCAATTTTATAATTATTAATGTATCAAGTTATGTCTTTCCATCCATAAGTTATGTTATGAAAGCATATATGCAAAATGTTAAAATGAAACTTAATGAAGACAAGTGTGACCATTTAACTCACAAAAATTCAATTCAAAATGGGATGTATTTATAATAATAGTTAATTATCTTGTGAGATAGTTTGGTTACTTAATATGTTAATTTAACACGTGAACCTCGTTATATTCCAATTTAAATGAATTTTAATAAGTATTTCTTAGATTTATTTATAAATGATTTAAAAGATTTTTTTTAAGAAATTTTATATAAATATTTTATATATAATTTCCATAAAATATAATTTTTATTTAAAATAAATATTTTAAAAAAGAATAGTGAATATAGAAAAGTTTCAGTTTTAATTATGCTCATCATAACCAAGGTGTAATTAGAAATGGAAATTTGATTATTCTTTTAAGCATAGTTCTTTAGGTTTTAATTGTTAGGCGTATTTTAATGTTTATAATAATTTAAATATCATTAATCTAAACATTATACAAAACATGTAATTAATCATTTTGCCTAGAATTACAAATTAAAACTTTGATGAAATTTGTATGGAAATCAAGTTCAAAAGATGAAAAGTCATAGAAGTCAATTCTATTTGTTGGTAAAATTAGCAGGTTGTAAACCAAACCAAAATCATTTTAAACAATATATAATCACAAGTTAATATTTGCTAAAAATTGATTATATATATTTTTCATTTAACTGCTAAATGAATGATGAAAAATGACTTCATCAATTTGTAATAAGCCTTTGGTAAATACTCTTAGCTGATGAAATAACTTCTTCAAGATTAAGAGTAGCTGCAGAATCAAAGATTCTAAAGGAACTCTTTATAAACTTCTATGAGAATTTCATAAAGATCAATTCACTTTGATTAAGAGCATGCAAGTGTTCTTCAACTAGTAGGAGGCAAAAAGATTCAAACGATAGAAACATAACTTTTCGAAAAAAATAACCAGTAAAAAGATGTGATAAAATAAATGATCATAAAGTCGTAAAGTTATCAAAGACAATTAACCAGAAACTCTAAATCAAAGAGTAAAGGACCATGGAATTACTCCTTCAAACCAAGCAAGGAAAACCAAAGCTAAATATTTACAAAATTCATATTGGGGGGGACTTGACTTTGCACAAATCAAGGGGAGTTGTTAGGGTGCCAATAGACTCCTAGCTTAGAAACTCACAATCTAGTTTTTCATATTATGATCCATAGAATAAACTTATTATGGTGTTTGTGTTCTTTCTATGCCATCTAGACTCAATATGCACACAATTGCTATGATTTTGTTATGTATAAATGTTTTTACTAATGTAATAACATATCGAATTTTACAAAAAAAAGTTGAGTGGAAGAAAGCATCTCTTATATTCTTTTATAAATAAAGTACATAAATGCCATATGTAATAATAAAAGAATTTACTTAAATTAAGTTTTTTAGATGAGAAGAATTGAGTAAATTAGTTTTATAATCAATTATATTAATCGTTAAGATTTTACAAGATAAATAATATATTAATATATTTTTTCCTTAGAAAAAAGAAAACATATCTTATATTGTTTTATAAATAAAGCACAGTAAGGTCATAAAGCACATTAAAGTCATGTGTAATAATAATAAAAATTTAGTCAATTAAGTTTTTTAGATGAGAAGAGTTGAGTAAATTAGTTTTATAATAAATTATATTAATAGTTAAGGTTTTACAAGATAAATATTATATTAATATATTTTTCATTTAGAAATAATATATTAATATTTTTAATTAGAAAAAGTCTTACAATAATAATTTATACTTTATTATTGATAAATATAGTTATTAATTTTTATTGTAATCAAGTTTGCTTTATCAATCTTTAAAAATATAAAAATGATTTAATATTTTTTAAAAATATTTACAATCTTAAATCACCAATTATAATGGGTTAAAAAAATTATAATTGTAACATACATATATATATATATATAACTATTTTTTATAATAAAAATTAATAATAATAAACAAATTTACATTTTTATAATTTTTTTTAAAATTTTGTAATTTAAAAGTTTAAAAATATTAAATTTAATTAATTTATTTTTAAAGTATTTGATCATTTTCATCATTTAAATTTTCAACTTCAACTTATACAAAGTAAGCTTTTGTCCTTATGCTTATGATCTTTTAACTTTATGTCTTATGCATGTCCATAATCTCATTGTGGCCTTCTCGCCTTCTTATTCTAATATAAATATTTTCATTACTTTTTATTTTATTATTTTTTCCTAAAAAATGTACTAACGTTATATTATCTTAAAATCAATAATTAACTCATGATTAAATTTCGTTATAACATATTTCAGTATGCAAACAAAGTTATTTTTCTTAAAACCCTAAAAAAAAAATCTATCCTATATCTTTTATGAGTTATTATGAATGACAATTATGGGTCAATTTCCTTAGTATTAAATAATGATGATTCATAAAAATGTTGCTAAGAAAAAATAGTGCTAAACTATAATTAAAAGTTCTGATTCATATAAATGTTACAAACAAATTGAAGCCAAAATGTAAGTATCTACTACTTTATAACTTTATTTAAAGATTAGTAAAGAATACCGGTAAACATGGGTAAACATAGTGCTAAATTAATAGTCTTATAATCCGAAACAATATGTAAGACACAATCGTAGAAGAAACTTGAAGAAGTCAATTTAGAGGTGTTACTTTTGATATGTGTACACCTTAATTTATTTGTTATACATTAAGATATAAGACTCCATAGATATAGAGATGTGTGTGAAGACGAGTGAAACATAAATAATTTTTTTTGTATGCAAAAAAGTTGAAGTTAGATATATACTTTTCAGCATTCATCTTGGGAGGAATGTTTCTACCACAAATTCCAATGAACCTAATCACCTTGAATACATTGATCAATGTTGTGATTTGAGCATCAGTATTTGGTCACACATATCCCAAGTTTCTGCTTCTTATCATACTACAACACAATAGAAAGAGAGTTTTCACACAATAGGCTCTCCCTGAATGATATAACAATAAAAGGAGAGCACTAATATCAATAATAGGCTCTTCCCAAATGATACCCAGATGCACCCAATGTTCCTTCCTCTTATATATTTCCCACTTTTTCCACATCTCTCTTATAACTCATTACTAATACTTTTTTTTTATCTATTAACATGAACAATGACTTCACAAAAGACAAGTTGCCAAAAATACAATGCAACAACCAGAAATAGAAGCAATTCTCATTTTTTTATGTGAAGGACAACTATTGGTAATCTAAAGAATTTTAGAAAGTGTTACATTATTTGGCATAATTCATTGTTTCTCTTTTTAATCTTATATGAAATTGGCTAATGTGCACAAGGATAAAATGAGTGAAATCCAATTCTCTGCAGAACCAAGTACAAATTATGAAGGTGGTTAAAAAAATATGAGACTATTCATTTGTATAATATTTGTCATCAAATTTTCATTTAACATTATGCCGAATTCAAATCCAGTCCAACAATCCTCTAGGCCCTGCATATCATTGTCCATATTGCTAATTGGGAGAGATTTACTCTACCAATCATTATTCTCCAAACGACTTTCAAATAATGTAGGTAAACCAACAAGATAAATATAAGATCGAACTCAGGGAGTTCACGCTTCAATAACATAATCTGTTCATCAAACTTCGACATTTATGCAATAAATAAAATGTTATGTTGCATTGCCCTTGTGAACTCGAAACCTGTTCGCGCTTAATACATTTTCAAGAGGCTCGTGTGCTTTCTACAAGCATGGGTGTCTCTGGAATTTAGAGCTTCCTGGATCGACCCTGGGTGGTGTATCGTTCTCTACAAACTGTATATAAAAATAGATCTCTTTTAAAGCACACTACTACATTTCGACCAAAAATCCGACGGCCGTCATGTCGGATTTTCGACACTTTCCTGTTGCATGTATGACACTTTGGTTTTTTTTGAAGCGTCGGAAACTTGTCGTCGGTTAGGCGACACTTAAATAACCGTCGCTTAAGCGACACTTAAGTAACCGTCGCTTGAATGTAAAGCGTTGCTTCAGCGACGGAATGTTTTCGACGGTAGCAATTTTTTTTGAGAAAATAACCTTTATAACCGTCGCTCCAGCGACGAATATCAACTAAAAGCGTCGGAAAATCGACACATAGTACCGTCGGAAAAGAGACACATATTAAACTAAACGTCGGAAAAGCAACAGCAGTCTAGAAAAGGTGTCAAAAAAGCGACAGCAGAAACCGTCGCTTAAGCGACGCCTCTGGAAATTTTTTTTTAAAAAATTAATTTTTTTTTTGCTAATTCTCAGTTGGAAGCACCACCTTCGAGCTCTTTAACTCATCCTTGGCTGCAAAGACAAAGCTGAAGGGGCTCCTTGAAATTCTTGCTTCTGCTTCAGAGTATTCACAACTCCCGATACGGCCAGGTGAAGAAGAAACTATAAGAAAATTAATAAATCATCAAAGATTTTCTATTGATAAACCAAAATATACTGAACCCCATGTGAAGGAAAATGCATTGTTGCAAGCTTACTTCTCTAGGCATGTTATTGCTGGGAACCTAGCACTTGACCAGCGAGAGGTCCTCCTCTCTTCGAGTCGACTTCTTCAGGCAATGGTGGATGTTATTTCTAGTAATGGTTGGTTGAACCCAGCTCTTGCAGCAATGGAATTGACCCAGATGGTTACCCAGGGTCTTTGGGAGCGTGATTCTGTCTTGTTGTAGCTTCCACATTTTACGAAGGAACTTGCCAAAAAGTGCCAGGAAAATCCAGGTAAAAGCATTGAGACGGTTTTTGATTTAGTTGAGATGGAGGATGACGAAAGACGTGATTTATGGCAGATGTTAGATGCACAGTTGTTGGAAATTGCTCGTTTTTGTAACCGCTTTCCAAACATTCATCTAGCATATGATATATTAGAGAGTGATGATGTGAGTGCCGGGGAAAATGTTTATACATTGCAAGTTACTCTTGAAAGAGATCTAGAAAGAAGACAGTAATTAGGTCTAGTTGATGCACCCAGGTATCCCAAACCAAAAGAAGGTTGGTGGCTAGTTGTTGGGGATCCAAGTAGCAATCAGTTGCTGGCAATGGTTCTTTAGTGTCTTTCATGTCAATCTTTTCGAGATGCTTCAGCAGCCCTATGGATTTTGGTAACCTTTTGAGGTTACCAATATTCAACTCCCTCAGCTGCAAAGGTGCCTGCAATGCAACCAATATTTAATTTGATTGCTCCAGAACAATTCATTATCAAATGATGAATTATTCTCATGACACCAGAAACCAAAGGATATGGGGACTTCATCAAAGACAGATCCACGACCATTTTAGTTGATTTTCCTTGCACAATTCTCACTTGTCCATGGTTTAATCCATCTGACAAATTTGCAAACAGAATGGATTCAATCAGCACAAAGCAATCATTGGAGTCATTTATGGACAAATGCAAATAGCCAATGCCTTTTCCAACTAATTGCACATTACATCAATCTTTGAATTGGCATGACAAATAGCCAATGCCCTTTCTAACAAATAGCACATTATATAAATCATTGAATGCGCATGACAACTGATATAGGCACATTTCCTTCCAGATTAAGACCTAACAAGAAGTCCTGGCCAATCATATTGCATTCTTCTTTATTGATAGCATAAAAGACAAGAAGGCCAAACAACCCTAGCTGACTGAATACCCTCAACGTGATCTGTGTTGGCATGTTAAACCCATAGACATAAATGACAGGTCTTATATTGTCCAATGAAAAATGGAAATTTGATTGACAGACCATGTAAAACAGTATATTTAAGGTGCAAAGCAAACAGGGTGTTATCAGTCAATAACGGCACTAGCAAGTGAATTAGTATGGTGAATCAATCATTGGAAATGGTGAGAAGGCCCAATGTATAAAACAATATGAATAACCATGAAATATGCAGTAGACACACAGCAGCCATACCAATGCCGTATACAAAAACATTCTTAATTATAATTTATATTAGAGTTTTAAACAGAAGCATAGAAAAATAATAATCAAGATCAGGAAAGCTAAAAATATAAAGCATCAAATTAAATAAAAAGAAATGAGCAATGAGCAGTCTCGGCATAATTTCCTTAAAATACACTTCTATGATCTAGCCCACAGGGAAAAAAGGCTTTTGGTCCTTGGAAAGAACAATAGACTTGGCTCGCATAATGATTAAGACCTAACAGGACTGGAAGAGATTGGTAGGAAATACATCTTGGTTGGTGCATTTTTTCTTGGACAAGAACTGATTGTTTCCTTTTAGCATATTCTACAGGAAATGTCTGCTCCAAGAACTGGTGCAATTGCAAACAAACACATGGTTGATCTCTAGGGTGTATACTTTGACAAACTTGGCAGTTAAGAGTTATCTCTTCAGAGGTCTTGATGCATGATTGACAAAACACTATCCAAAACAAAAAATTACAAGTTAGTGTAAAAATTAAAGCATGCTAACTTGACCACTAGCTAAGTGATGCAATGCACTCCTTCACAAACAACCAGAAAATTAAGCATTTCCTCAACACAATCATATTGGAGAATCTTACCATGGCCACAATTGAGGACTCTAGGATGATACAATAATCTTTTGCAGTAGCAACACAAAGCATCCTCCACTGTAACTTTATTAGATGAAATAAGACTTGGTGCATTTGCCTGACCATTTGTTGTCTTGGAAGCTACACCTTCTGGACCATCATTTGCTTCAAGACTGTTCATGCTCACTGATGTTTCAACATTGACCGATACACATTCATGATGTAGAGAAGACGCATGCATTGACTCAGTTCCATTCCTAATAGGGCCGGATGAGAAAATACTGTCCATGCATTTTGTTGCAACATTTGATTCTGAAAGTGAATCTTCTTGTGTAGATTCCCTTTCAGGAAAATTTATAGTATTTTCTGAGCTATTCAAGTTTGAATCATCCATGATTTTGGCAATTGGAGGATCACCAAATTGTGGAGAAAAAACTCCTAATGTTCTCTCTTGTTCTACATGACAAAAGGCAGAATACATCATCAAAAAGACAAATATATTGCAAAAACTACCAGAAATGGCAGTATTCACAAAAGGCAGAATATAATATACATCATCGAAAAGAAAAATCTATTGCAAAAACTACCAGAAATGGAAATATTCTAATGACAATAAAACAATTATCTCAATAATCTGGAAACTCCAGCAGGAAACTCCAAGTCAAGGACATAAAAACAAAATACTATTGGACACATGATAATGTATTGGCCTACTCACTGGATATTTATTAAAAACTTGCAGAGGCGTTTGCAAATAAGACAAGCCAAATTCATTATCTCTTTCAAAAGACTGAACAAAAAGAAAATCATTGCCAATTTCCGTTACCTATAACCTTCCAATCCTGTCTAGAAAAATCCAAGTTGGACTTGACATTGTTGTATTTTCACTTTGCATTGACCAACTTAAATCCTATTAACATTTGTTGTCTCCAGTGCTGGTTTATATATACTTCCACAATCTTAGAATACAAAATTCTGAGAGCTTCGATAATCTTACTCACCTGTGTTCATTTCCTTCATTCATTTTCTCAATAGAAAGTCCTTAGCAGTTTCCTTGATCGTTTCCAACCAGCTACATCTTATAGTCTCAAACCCCCAAGATAACAATATCAATTACAAATAAAAACAGAAACGATGCAAAATAATACATTTCAAGAAATAATTGAATTTCAGCCTTTACATTTCAAGAAATAATTTATAAAAATATAAACAAGGCAGATGCAGTGTGCTCTTGATTGAATGCATCCCAAAGCCACTTGAAATGCACAATTCTAAAATATGTTTTCCAGACTGTGAACACTGATCAGTAACGACTTGCTTGTTGAAATGGGGCAAAAGCATTTGCGTCAGATTCCATTATACCCTTTATTATAGAATTGCTGATAGTGGGTAAAGCATCTATCATCTCTTTGAAATAGACAGAATAATTATACAATGTACTATACTTGGTCAATGCCCTTTATAACAATCAACACAAAACTTTCTGGACCTTAAAATACAGAATAGCAATCAATGCTGAAATGTTATATGCTACTTTGGCTGTAAGCAAGCACATAAAGTGAGTTAAGGAGGTCAAACAGATACTTCTAGACATATATACCTTTTATCATTGAGTTTCATAGCATCCACTTGTTTCTTCGACAAAATAACCATGCTGCACTCATACCCCATGAGCAAACTTTTGCCAATAGGAGCAACTTGAGTTGAGGCTGAATAAGTGTAGTTGCCGAGTTGAGCATGAATAAGTGTAGTTGCTACCATTCTTTTAATGGTTTTTGTTCACTCTATGTTACTTCATTTTGCTACCCAAGAAAACTCGGGAGATAGCTTGCCTAATTGATGCTGCAAATCAACCAGGGGATCACCCCCTACCTTACCTTTAGTGTTCTTCTTTGAACAGACCATCTTCAACTCTATTCTATAGAGGGCACAAGCATCACAATCATTTATTTCATATTCATAAATATGCCATTCAAACTGAGTAGATGGCTGAGGATCCATATAGTATGACCTCTTCAGTCCACCAAAATCCTTAATGACTTGCTTCCTTGATTCATGCAAACCACGGCCACTATAATCTGGCAATGAACATTGCTTTCGATTTCCACTTTCAAAAGCCCATCGCGGTTTGTCAAAGAAGAGCCATTCTCTCATTGATTCACCTTCAAGCACATACATGTCGAATAGTTCTGCAAAAGAAGCATTGTTTTAAGTCATGAAATTCATAAGATGTACTAGACATGTCTTCATTTTCTTACTTATCGATATTATAGGCTAGAGACGTTCAACAGGAACCATCATGTAGACTGCAAAGATGTATACCATACCATATGCATTCCAGGGAGACTTGGCAGTTGCAGCACCTTCACATTTAGGAATACCAACTGCTTTCTCCTGTGTTTTAGCACTAAGGGCAGCAAAGAGTGGACCATCCTTCAGATCAATTCCCCCGGGATGCAGAATAGGTCTCATTCCAGGTGCACCTTCATTCGAAGCAAGAGTCATATGAAAATCACTACAGTAGTCCTGGCACCATTTTGTCCCTTGAGCAGGTCTCGAGCAATCCCAAAGAGCACACCTGGGTCCTAAGAATGCTGCCGGTGGAGGACATAGTCCAGGCTGTGGACCATTAAAAACTGGTGATGTTTCTTCCTCGCCAATCAAAGTGAAAATAGGTTGTACAGCAGGGATGTAATCCAGATGAAAATTGATCTGTCCACCTTCAAGCCCAGAAGTCACTTCCAAACCCTCCACAAGATTTGGAGGCAATTGCTCTGATGTTTGTACATAATTGTTTTTCTCTTGGTGCTCAATATTTGCTGGTAATTGCACTGATGTTTGAGGGTAACTGTTCTGATGCAATCCCTCCCCTATATTTGTACATCTACTAACCCTTTCAAAATCTTTCTTTGGTGTATGCAAGTCATCCACAAGAAAATCCTGTAAAGCATACCACACATCCACAGAAAAATATGCACATGGGACTCAATGAGCATTGATCCCAAGACCTCAATGAAGTTTTGCACAAGAGCATATACCAATTAAGCTAACCCTAGTCGAATACTATCCTGTAATGCTGAGAATATAATGAAAGATACATTTTTCATGAGACTTACAATAAATTAGCGGTCCCCTGTGAGAACTCGTGTAATTACAATACACAGTTCCAGAAAGGAAGTGGAGACAGACGTGTAATTCTCTTCTGTTTCTTTATGTTCCCTTGAAATTTATTGTGTTAAACATCATATTTTTCATATAAGCATCATCTATATTCAGTCAGGTTGGTTTATGCAGTCACATTGGGTCTGTACTCTGTAGTATATACTATAATTTTAGTCAATAGAAGAAGCTGGGTATTGTTTAGGTACTTTACATTGAGGATCAATCGTGTTTGGTAGTCTTTTTAGTTGTGAAATTTGTCCAGGTTTTGTTGCCCCTCATTTTTTTTAAGGCCTTACCCTCAATTACTTCTAACACAGCAATATAGTTCTTCACAACTAACGCCCCCCTCTTCCGCAAGTACAGCTGCTGCTCGTGGTTTCTGAACCATTTCAGGCTGCTCAAAACGGACATATCCTGACTCTGCTCCCATATGATAGTCAACATACTAATACAAATATCCAATAAAATACATTATAAATCATCACAAGACAAAAAGCTGAAAACTTAGCAACACACAAATCTGTTACATTCCCCTAACTGATCAAACATCAACCACTACTTGCCTAACATTATCGTACTCGAACAGGAGACCTCGCTTGGAATCCACATACAATATGGGGATTTTGTGTACTTCAATCCTCCGCCTATCTATATATAAAGAGCCAGATAAAGACCCAGTACTGGTGAATGATTCAGTTTCATAACCCATAGGAACAGATCAAAATGTGGGAAAATGGCTTCCAGTTGCAAATACCAGAACTACATTGAAAGGAACTTTAGATATTGGAACATCACTCCTATAAACACCAGTTCATATCGGAACATCTATACATATAGGAACACGGGCAAAGCCACTAAAAATTAACGAAAGCACCTACCCAGGAATCAAGCGATATTCGTGGATCTGGATATCGAAGTGTCCCGGATGGCTAAGAGTTGAGGATCAATAATCTTTTTTATATGCCTATTTTGGAGAGCTTTATATATACCTGGTAAGGCCATGGAAATATCGCCTGCCGCTTCCCATCTGAACAAAAATCGAATCCATGCTACTGCTACCAGCCCTCTTCCCCACCTATTTGTCATCGCAGCATGCTCTCAAAGCCTCTGGACTTCGGCTCATTGTGAAAGAAATCCCACTATTGAAGTTTCCCGCCTTACTCATCTCAACAAAAATCGAATCCATAAGTGATATTTTCTTAAATCCCACTATTGAAGTTTCCCGCTTTTTATGATCTTTTATATAATTTATTTTATGTGAAGCGGGATATATATTAATTTGAAGGTTTGAAGTCTTATCTAAGGTATGTTCATGAAAGATTTTTAGACTAAGTCTCTCTAATGTCAAAGTATAAAATAATATATTATGATAGAGGTTTATTAGGTATATTACTTATTAATGTTATTTTATTATCTTGGTATCTATGAAAGATAGCACCATGTATATTTAAAGGTAAAGAACATATGAATTATAAACTTGCATTTCTAAAATTTGTCATAAATATGCCAAGATTCCCTCCAATCTCTTTTTCACTTCACTTCATGCTTGTGAATGGTTATTTACTATAGATAACTTTGTTTTTTAGTGTATATGGGTGTTCCTGGTTGTATTGATATTTATTGTTGTTGAGTAGTAGCAGTTTTTTTATGCAGGTTGTGTACACGTGTATTTATAGAGGTAAGTTATTGTTTGTTTTTTGGTTAAATGGTCTACTTTAAATAAGCTTAAGATCCACATTGGATGGGATGGGTCCTAAAGAAAATATACCTATTTTCTCTCATGCCTAGTGCGAAGGCTCTTTGGAGAATGTTCACGACTAACAGTTTATAGTTTGTGGGATAAACTAATGAAAAATAAATATATGCAAGGAACTTCGGTTGGTTATTGGATTCAATCTAATCCTTCCTTAAAAGGTGGTTTCATTATCTATAAATGCATGATCAAGTATTTCTTACTCTTAGAAAATTGGATTGCTTGGAGAATCGACAATGAGAATCTTGTTCGGATTGGGATTTATCTTGTAGGTAGGTTGTGAAGGTAACTTCAAGCTAACCAAAGATTTATCGAGATTCCTAAGACACTAGGGGTCTTTCAACCTCAACGACGTAGCCATTATGGGGTTGATCGCATGAGATATATTTGAATATTCCTATCAACATGGTTATTGAATAGAATGATTGTATCCACCAACTAGCACACAATGTTGTTCATATCACAATGTGGACCAAAAATTATGATATGGGTCAACTTACTTCCAAGCCTCGATATGTTGTGATCTTTCCTATGCTTCAAGAATAAGACCAACATTAGTAGTGGCGAATTGTATGGGATTTTAAAATCCCCTTGAAGATTAATATTTTTGTTTGGTTAATGTTATCAAATAAAATATTAACATGGGATGATGGAGTGAAGTGGAATTGGCATGGTTTCAAACAATTCATTTTGTGTAAGATGAATGAGGAAACAATTTATCATTTGTCTATTGAGTGTTACTTCTCAAAGCAGGTCTTCCAGGCTATCACTGGAAA
>LPNX011094352.1:0-30000 GCA_001517045.1 Pseudotsuga menziesii
AGGGACAGCCGGCCAAGCCGGGTCATGAGCCACAGGATCATTCGTAAGTCTCGATAAGTCAGGTAAATTGAGTGTCGCGAGGAAAGGGAGCCTAGGATGATGATTTCTATGGACCGCTCCCTGGTTCATATAGGATTGATTACCACCATGACCTTGGCCATAGTGACCTCCTCATGTATGACCCGTATAGGGTGGTGTGGAAGTAGCATAATGAGGTGGACCTTGACTAGTAGGAGCTACAAAGCCATAGTTAGGAGAGTAAGCAGGTTGTGAATACCCGCCTCCATAAGGTGGAGAGACCTGTCCATACTGTGCCCCATAGTAGGGTCCATAGGTCATCACTTGCGATGCCCCATGAGACACTCCATAGGTAGGAAGATACGTTCCGGAAGTAGGAATATACATATCGGAAGTAGGGATATATGTCATGGAAGTAGCAATCTGACCTCTAGAAACATGAACATAACCTCCCGAAACCACGGGTGGTATGCAGGCTTGAGACACAACTGGTCTAGTAATCGCAGTACGGATTTGACTCGTAGCTACGTGCCGACTCGAAGGACCATGGGAGTAAGGTGGAGGGTTTACATTTGAAGAACTCGGAAGTGAGGACGAAGGAATCTCTGTAAGAAGAAATGTACTAGTGCCTATCGTCACTCATCTAGAACCTGGAATCCCTATCGGATCACTAACTCTAGACCTAGAAGGTAAATAAGATGGAGCTTCCACCGCTGGGATGGAAGGTGCAATGTGACTAGTACTCCCAAACCTCTCCGCAAGGTAAGGCATGGGATTGCCCCCAGGCATAGTGCTAGGCTCATAGTCGGATTCAACATGAAATGTCAAATCGTGCATAGGAAAACCAGTCATAACATAACTACCGTAGCTAGTGCTAGGAGGGTCAAAGTGAGTCTCGGCATCATCCGGCATTCTATACCGGTAACGGGTCAATGGGGAATCTGCCCTAGTGTGAGTAGGTCTATCATGCAAAGATCCTATCTGGGAAATAACGGGACCGATCTCAGCTAGGTCAGGTGAGGGATCGTATGTAGGAGTAAGTTCCCCATCGTCAATACGAATAGGAGGAGGTGGCTCAGGAATAGTCTCTGAATGATCCTCCATGGTGTGTGAATCAGTGTGTGACATAGTCCGCATGGACAGTCTAGGCCCCTCTCCCAAAGGAGGAGGAGAAGTGGAAGGCGGAAGTCCTGCTAACCGATGAGAACGGTGCGGAACCGCACCTGACTCCACAATGACTCAACAAAAAAGCAAAGACTCTCTATTTACGTCAACCCTAGGCCAACTAGTGTGCACAGAGCAATCACTATAAAATCTAAAGCCAAAAGCAAGCAAACAAGGGCTGGATAAGTGAGCTCCCGAATGTGGCCGGTATGTCTCGCCTAGGAGAGGCTTGAGAGGCCCTTTTCACCACAAGCGGAGGTTTGAAACCAATTATTGTGGCCCTCAGCTTCAACGCGTAAAGCGACTGTGCTGTCCGACCCCAACCCGGTCGGGACACATGCAGAATAACCTCTACACGTACCCCCTCGATATCCTAGGTAAGGTCACTAAGGTCACCTCAATATAATCAACGCTAAGGCGGACAGTCGCAGGCGGGATTGACCGTATGGGCAGGGTAGCAAATCCCAAAACTTCCGGAAGAGCCCCCAGATACGAATACAATCCTGGCTATATCACCGGTGCTACACAGTTCTCGACCAGGGGTTATCCTAATCAACAACCGCTCACACTGCCTAGTGCTTGACTCCCTTTTGAGAGGAGCTTCCTGAGAACGCTGGTTATACCAAGGATTTCACACACTCCCTGGACAGACACCTAGTTGTTGTCGTTTAGTGATCTTGGAGAATTAACTTTCAATGAACTATTCCAAGATCCTAAAACCTAAGCTTGTTGGTGCACCCTAGAAAAGAAAAGAGTGTAATTCATTTTATTTAGTGTTGATTTTAGTTTGGCTTTATTACTCAAAAATAGGATATGGTCATACAACTAATGGTGTTATGACGCAACAAGAAGTAAAATGCACACCTAACAATCAATGCAAATGCATTGTGTCCATGAAAATAGGGTATGCATACTACATGAATGCACAATTTCTTCTTCAAATGGTGAATGCAAATTTCCCTATATGAAGTCCTAACTATTACTCCAAAGCAAATCTATATCTAATGCAAGTACAATGCAAAATGCATAATGCAATGCATGATGATAAGCAAATATTTTGGATTTTTTGAAAATAAAGAGATACAAAAAGCAAAAGAATGATTCTAACCACCCCAGACTCTGCAAGCACACATAAACAACATTCCAGCAAAGCACTAAGGCAAAAGGACTCTAATGCACTAATCTCAAACAAAAAATCAAAGATGCCATGACAAGAACTTTCCTAAAAGAAAAAATTTAGGATAAAAAAACGTTTCTGGTCAGAAACAAGGGTATTAACAGACTCAGGAAGTGCCAAAGGAGACTCAGCAACTAACAGCATTCACCTAGCAATCCACTATCTTCCCAAAAAAGGTAAAAACCAGAGTATACGCGACTGTACGCAGTAAACCCGCGTGTATACGCGGAAATCCCATGGTAAACCGCGTGTATACGCGGCTGTAAGTGACAAACCCGCGTATAGGAAGAAAAAGATGCACAAATTCAAGGCAAACAGACAGGATGAGACTAAATTCACATCAATCAGGCTCTACCAGGCATACATGCCCCCATACCCGACATAGAAACAAGAGAGAGAGAGCAATTCAAATACATTGAATGCCAAGAGATCAACCCCCAAAGGACAATTACTAGGAACTCCCCAGCGGAGTCGCCAATTCTGTTATGGAGAGAAATTCCTATGGCTTGGGGTACCACAACAGACAGCTAGACTCCAGAAATCAATATTTCCCAATATGCAATAGAAATAAAAACATCTAACACTAAAGGATCAAACCTCGTACCTTATTCCGGACGGTTGAAGTAGATCCCCGTTGAGCTTTCCAATCTTCAGCTTGAATTGTTATAGCACGTCCTCAACAACAAGTAAACGATACAAGCATACTATATTTCATGGTGTTAGATCTATTCTAGCATATATAATCAATAATGTATAAGCATTTGACATATTCCAATGGATACAATATTCATTCAAATACACATTACTGGACAAGAAAAGATATTTCTATTAATATGAATAAGAGATTACAAGTGACAACCTCTGATGGCACGCCTGCGAACCGGAGAAACTGAATCCCCCACTTGGGCCTCCACCACCTCAATCCTCCATCACTTCGATAGCAAGCTTACAAGCAAAAGGCAAGCTTGGGAAGAACACAACAGTGCTCCAAGGGACAAAGGGATGCAGACTTAAGCATAAGTTCTGGCAACAATGGACTATAGTTTTGTTACTCTCAATTCTCTCTTATGCTTTCAATGTCTCAATGGGTTCCTTATATAGCTTTTCAAATGGATACTGAAAGGTCGAATCCATGCGATCTCAAGGCATATGGAAGGCCAGGAGCCATATGAGTCGGATCCAAGTCAAGGAACGCTCCAAAGGATTTTGGATTATGTACACATCCCGATGTACGCGACTATATATGGAATATCCATGTATGTACGCGGTTATCGGGGAAAAGGCCGCGTATATAATTTTTCTAATGTTTTTAGGGATGGTCAATGATACATCAAAAGACAAAAAGTGGTCCATAGGGGCTAATGAGTCTGCAGCGGGACAGGGGAAGGCCATACAATGTGTGATTCACCTAGTGTGGTGAAATCCGCTATAACACCATGGCAGAGCAAGCTATTGCAAGTAGATTTGGAGGTCATCATATGAGCATGGGCACATATATAATTTAGGTGTGTGATGACTAGGCATAAAACTTGGGATACTCTTTGCGCTTATTTAACCTGGCTCAAGGATGGACATGAGCCATATTTAAGAACTAGGAGGATGTGTAGTATATTATGGGAGGCCTTTGGAGGTGGGGCCCGGTGCCTATGAAACTGTAGAGATGGGCGTTTTTTTTCAATACTAGAAAGGAGAAATGCTATACTCAACCTATTTGGGTAAAATTTTTAGGGTTGTCGGTTGAGTTCAAGTCTCCTTCCATATTCAAACTAATTGGAGTGACACTTAGTGAGAATTTAGATGTTGATTTAAGTTTTAGGGAGACATGAGTTATGTCCATTGGGTGTATATTGGTTGATACGAATTAAGAGAAGAATAATTTGTTGATATGTCCATCTCAATTGGGAAGTTTACTCCCATCCAATGTTTAGACTATTATGGGGTTCCATCTCAATGTAATAGGTGTCATATTCATGGTCACTTGGAAAAGGAATGTGCTATGAAACTCAGTAGACCTGTCTAGAAAGTGAAACATAGGGAAAAAATGCATTCTTCATGTCTCGGAAGAGCCCAAATATCACAATTGATGCAAATAATGACACTCTAAAGAGGATAAGTTCAAGGATATGGAGGTACAATACCTACAAATTTCCCCGGATGACTATTCATTGGAAGAAGGTATCCTGGATCTTTACGTTTTCCACCCTATTGGTTGTTATTAGAAAGACGAGGTATATATGACCGATAAAGATTTACATTTGGATCTTGTCAAATATAGAATGGTTGTGGCCCTTGAGAAGATGTATTCTAAACTATTTGAGGATTGCGTTGAAGTTGGACACAAGGATGTGGTGGAGCCTCCTTATCATTAATTTGGTAAGCGCCGATATTTCTCAAATGATTCATGTTCTTTAGTGTCTTTGGAGGATGTGAATAATTATGCGTCTAGGTATTTTGAATGTAAATCCTATTTGGATGCTATATCGTGTTTGAATTTTGAAGGTGGTTTTCTGAAAAATATTAGAGTATTATTTTTGCCTAGCTATTTTGAGGGTTATGGGGAAATGGGATATGGTGGGATGTTGCATGGTTTCCATGCTCCCTCATACTTGAATTATTACCTTGGGAGGATATGGGATTCTTTACACCTTAGTGAAGGTGGGATATTTTTCCTTTGGCATGATTCAGTGAATTGGGAATCATTCTTCCCCGCCCCCCTTAGTACATACAACCACTTGGGATCAATTTTTGGAAGATTCATTCTAATCTCTCATCTCTTGTTGAAGGGGTGGAACACATGTCGATTCCCCTATCTCCTTTTGAAGTAGGAGGGTTTTTTGTTGCTCTACTATGTCATGTCGTTCCTACCTCATTGAGGTGTGACTCTTTAAATGTTTGGCCTTATGAACGACGTAGTCATTGGCCTTTGCAGAAGGTACCTTACCTTTCATTACAATTAATCTTTGAATGTGTGGATTGAGGATGAGCGAAAACAATATGATATCTTCCCTATTGTTAGTGGTAGGAAGTGTAAGCAGGTGAAATGTTTGGACACAAAATATTGTAGTAAGTTGGAGTACATGTCTACCATTATGATGGATTTACAATTCAAAGATGTGAAAGCTATTAATGATTGGATTCCATATACTAGGATAGATGAAGGTGATAAATATATTCCGATCCTTCAAGGGATGAGATACCATTTTTGACCTCGTCGATCCAACATACCTCTTAGGGAGTCAAGTATTGGAGGTGGTTTATGTCAGGTTTCTAAGAAAATCTCTTCTAGTTTAGGAGGAAGGAGATTTGATTTAACTACAACCCATGATCAAGCAATCTTGGACATTGGGCTGGGGAGGTAGAAAACTATTAAAAGGACTCTTAGAGTAATAATTCCATTGGAAAAAATCATCCAATGATTAAAGCGTTGGGGTTCCCCTCAAATAATATATCCCTAAAAAGAGTAGTGGATTCCCAGGGTCACGAGGCTATTTTATTACGTGAAACTATTGGAATTAGAGATGCTATCAAGAATGATATCAAAGTCTTACTGTTTGGGTGGGAATTTGATCGTGTTAAATTTGTGAACCATTGATATACAAAAAAATGAGAGTGGTTGAGAAGGGAGATTATGCAGTGGAATAATCAAAGAAAATGTACACTAAACAGTTAATGCATGCCACAAATTTCAGATAAAATGGACTAGAATTGATCTATTAATCACAACATTAATATTCATTCATTAATAAGTAATACAATGGTGTTACAATGCATACGATTCAAATGCCATGGATAGGATTCAAATCTACCAACTCAGACTAACTAACTAGCTAACTCAGTGTGTCTAAATCACGATTGGAGGCTCACTAGTCTAACTCCACATGTCTAAATCTGTCTACAATTAGTTAACTGATGATGTAGGTGGGAAAATCCGCCACTCTCCCTTCGTGCATACAAAACTAGAGCTAGGATAACTTAAAGTGATCTAACTGATTGTAACTGGAGGTTGACTCAACATGATTGGTTACCAACTAAAACCAACTGACAGAGGATGTTGGTGGCACTTAGAGTGGTCTCCTATAATGTAGGGATTGGCACCAATGGAACCGGTGGCACCAAAAATCCAGTAAGGTGATAAATTAACTCCCAATTAGGAAATAATGACAAATATACTATATTAGATAAAGGAGGATGATTAATCCTAACCGTGGACAACTTGTGCCCTGACAACTAGACCAAAATTCACCCATACAATCGAAATGGAAACAAACAGCTTAATAAAATAAGAAAAATGGGGAAAACCTCATTGGGACCCCCCCACCCAAATAAGCAAGAATCGGGAAATTTTGCTGCAATTTGCAACTCTGTGGAGCAGTAATGCAGGTTCTTCTATGCATCAACATCCCGGGACTGTGCATATGAACCTCTCCAAACTAAATTATTATGTCTGGAGGAATTTTCCTCTTTGGAAGAAGTGGAATATGCTCAACTGAATCATGAACATAGTCAACTGCAAGATGGAAACTAGACCCATATAGAGCAACTGAGATCAACTATTGAGAGAGAAAAAGTGCTTGAGAATTTGAACCATGTGAGGTAAACCCACACAATGTATATGTTGCAGCCTTGAACATTGAACCATATGAGGTAAAATCAGCTCCAAGTGATAGGAGCAAGTGTCTAGGAAAATGCATGATGTCTCCATCTTTACTAGTACTGTGAGGAGATGAGCATGTGATCAAGTAGAAAGGTAGAGAAGTACTAGGACCATGGACAGTGAATGATTAAGCTCCATAATCTGATATAACTTCTAAAATATCCAATGATTCACAAAATATAATATCAACAAATTCATGAGAGAAAACTAACATCGATTTCCCAACAACAATTTTGAAAGAGACTCGAGGTATTTGATTTTTCACATGAAAAATGATAAGAACAACTACAATCATGACTAGAGGCTCTTGAAACTTAAATTTTGAACAAAATAAGGTCATATCAGATCCAAATAAGGTCATATCAGATCCAAGGGTGTGGAACAAAGGTTCCAAGTGCTCCATTGAGATGGTAGATGCACAATGTTCTCCTTCTTCAACAAAACTTTGAGTATTGGTGCAAACAATCATGTAGGAATTCGCTGGAAGCTATAGATCAATGAGGGATCACTCCTAAAATATGACATTTCCTCCAAAACATACAAAGTATTACTTTTCTTCACACCAGCATCAACATTAGAGAGAGATAAATCGAATTCCTCTTCATTTTTTGAAGCAATCATTGGGAAACTTTGCACATAATTTAAAATGGAAGAATCATTGGAGAATGCTTGATTAGAATGGAAGGAGAGTTTTTATTCAATAAAAGAGATTCAAATTTCTTCTTCTGTATCAACTATATGATAAGATGAGATATCAAAGATATCATAAACTTCCGGAGAAGCAGGAGAATGTGTCACTCCAAGGAGACTTTCTTCAATTTGAATTGACTATGTTGAAGATTCTACTTCTTCTTCATATTGAGAAACTTCATCAGATAGAACAGAGGCCAATAAATTTGAATAAATAACTCTTGTGGTGCTAGGTGTGTTATGCAAATTTCTATAATGATCCTCATTGTTCTTTCCAAAGGTTCTATCTAATTCTGTCCAGAGATCCTTTGGACATTCAATAGAATCAATAAGGTAGCACAAGCTTGGAGAAAAGGCTAGACATATCGTTCCAAAATATCTATCATCGCCATTTATCTAGTCATTCTCATATTCATAATACTCTCTACCAAGTCCAATAGATACCTCATAGAGACCTTGTCTCTTTAGAGATGAAATCATATTCAATTTCCACTTTGAATATCTTGTGAATGGAGTAAGAAGAGCATCTGATAACATCGAATTGATATTGAAGTTGTACCTGCAAAATATCATTGCAAAACAAACCAATTGACAATCATATTTTAGTTCAAGCCTTTCCACCTCGACATGTACACTTTCTCAAATTCCACCACACTTGGATAGACTTCTCTGGACATAATCGAGAGGGAGCAATGCTGTGATTCCAGGATTTATGTGGAAACTCAATTGCTTCTGGTGTACAATGGATGTCAGATAAGACTTGATTCTTGCCTGAACAAGGCTCTGATGCCGTGTTAAATTTGTGAACCATTGATCTACATGCAAATGAGAGCAATTGAGAAGGGAAATTATGCAGTGGAATAATAAAAGAAAATTGACACTGAACAATAAATCCATGCCACAAATTTCAGATAAAACAAACAAGAATTGATCAAATAATCAAAACATTAATATTAATTAATTAATTAGTAATACAATGGTGTTACATTACATAGGATTCAAATGGCATGGATAGGATTTGAATCTACCAACTCAGACCGACTAACTAGCTAGCTCGGTGTGTCTAAGTCACCGCTGGAGGCTCACTAGTCTAAATCAATATACAATCAGTTAACTGATGAGGTATGTGGAAAAAGGTACCACTCTCCCTTAATGCATGCATAACTAGCGCTAGGCTAACTGAAAGTGATCCAAATGATTATAACTGAAGGCTGACTAAGCATAACTGCTTACCAACCACAACCAACCAATGGAGGCTGCTGGTGGCACTAGAGTGAGATCCTATAATGTTGGGATTGGCACCGGTGGCACCACAACTCCAGTAAGGTGATAAATTAAGTCCTAAGTTAGGAAATAATGAGAAATATACTATATTTGACAAAGGAGGATTATTAATCCTAACAGTATGTGTTGATTCTCAAGGTAGATCATGTGGTCTTATTACCAAATGGAAAGATAGGTCATGTTAGAATATTGTGAACATATAAAATAATATCATAACACAATATACAATATGGAAATCATTACTAGTCTATCTTTTATGTACCAAGCAACATAAAGCATGAAATAAAATTGGAGAAAATAGAACAACAAGAGAACATCGATATACGTGGTTCACCCAATATGAGCTATGTCCACGGGAAGGGTTGAATCTTCCATTATTCTGAAAAACATATCTCCAAGATTACATGGCATCCTCACATATGCATCACATCAAGATCTATCACTCAATCATGTGTGCACAAATGACATACACAACATGTGATGTGTGATGAACTACAATCAACACATACTCAAAAGGGCCTCCTTCACATCTTTTGTATATGAAGAGATTTAGATTACAATACATCCCATAACACATGTGGGATAAATGAATTTTCACCTCTTTATATATAGAATGGTTACAAATTATATAATTACAATGATGCATGTGGGATAACTCTATTTTATAATATTACAATTATTTTATGCATTTAAATGATATTCTACCAATATACCACATAAGTCATTATTACATATTCTAACACTCTCCCTTAATGAGTACTGGGAGAAAGAATACAAATGGAAGGAAGGTGGAAACACACTGACATCCCCCTTGATGACAACTTCCAGAATGCTCCATATGATACGGATAAAAAACACACTTCGCCTCATGGACTTGATGAAGACAACATCCACTTCTCATGAAACTGCATCCGAACCAAGTTGTATGATGAACGTTTGCATAACACAATAATGTATGTCCAATACAACAGAACATGTGGATGCAAAATCATCACAACATGTAACTCAATTGATAGCTGAAAGAACTCTGCAATAGACCGTATGACGAAGACAAGAACCTTGGATCCATAGACCAAAACAATATTCCAAGAGCTCTTACTGAATATTACATTGCGAATACAAGACCCGAATGGAATTTCCATCGAAACATGATCCAAGCAGATAGTCTTCACAACACAGCTAAAAAATCCATGAACAGTAGAAGATGGATGTCCATCATACACCATTACTAGAATATTGTGATATAATATGATAAAATTCAACATTACATTCTTTCTTAACATCATCCATCTTTGTTGCAGTCAAGGATAAGTTGAAAAGATGAACAATGCTAAAAAACCAAAGATCCACAACCATCATTTGCTTATACAAGAAATGAATAGCAGAAGCAAACTATCCCACAACATAGATAGCTAATATGCACAAAATAACTTCCAAGAGTAAAACATATAATAAACATGACAATCCCAAAAATAATAAGAGATGATAAAACAACATTGCTCAAGAACATATAAATAATAGGAATTGCTTCTATGCAAGACCATATAAATTTTAAACAAAATATTATGAAGAAAAAAGACAATATGTGATATAATAAATAGAGGAGAATAAACATGAGTGAGCATAATAGTTACCGATATAGAATAATGAACCAATATATCATGGAAACATATTGTCATCAAGCAACTAATCTTAAGAACATATTCATTTCTTGTTAACACCATTTTAATATGCAAGAGATGAATACCTTAAAAATGTCAATGATTCTATATAGTAACGTTAGAGACAAGAAACACATGTCATTGCTTCCATATATGAACATTAGAGATAAGTAGGGACAAGACAACCTCTGCAATCATAAGAATATAAATATCAATGCAACAAGAACAAGGTGCCCATGGCAAAGATTTCAAGATTATAAGATTGTTCAAAGCCATATAAACATTGAGTAAAAGATGATTGGAATAAACATGACATGATATATATGAAAATAGATCAAAATGTTTAACATGATCAACATATAGAAAAATATGATCAACCCATGATATCACATAGATTCAAAAAATTGATTTTACTCAAGAAATCAATTAGCAAGAGCATATAATGACCATAAAAAAATTGCTTTTACACAAAGGTCAGCAATAACATATAAATAAAACAAATAATGATCACAAAATAACACTTATAGAAGCAACATTATGATTATTAGAAGAGTGCGATCATATTAGAATATTGAGCAAAAAAAAATGATCAAATAAAAGAATGATATCACTTATAGATATGAAAATATAGCCATTAAACAACTAATTCCTAAGTATAGGTTTAATTCTTGATGTCACCATTACCATACTAGAGATCCATGCCCCTGAAAATGTCAAAACATATTCCACACAAAGAAGGTTATAAACATAAACAATGATAATACAAACTTTATAAAATATGATGAACAAGAACATAAACTCTAATGCAAAGAGATCAAGAAGATCATGACAAGAATTTTAAGATAATAGATGAATAAAACTGTATTTTCTCACAAAAGACGAAGCTCAACAACTGCTAAAAGACGGATCTGTCACTCTGCAGCAGAAAACCGAAAGCAAAAAAAACAGAAACTTTAAAATGACCATAACTTGGTTAGTATTTCTTGGAATTTTTAATATAACCTGTTTTTTGAACTGGAGAATTCATTCTGCATGCACCATCATAATCAAAACATAAATTTGGGCAATCAATCAAAAGATATTCGCTTTGCAATATTTTCGTCTGTATGGAAAATTTATGAAAATAACTGATTTTAAATCAGCGATATCTTCGCTTTCCAAACACGAAATCAGACGATTTTTTTCTTCGAAATTAAGTATTTTGGCGAGAGGAACTCATCAATTTATTTCTTAAAAAACTACACAGAAAGTAAAAAAGATCTAAAATTTACCGCCCAATTTTACATTAAACACTTCTCCACAAGGGTTAGGGGTTGACATAAAAAATTCAAATATGTAGAATAAATCCTAGATCTAAAAATATACCACATGGGTATTATAGATCGGGTCACAAAACCACAAAAAAATGAAAAGCCCAAGTAAAATCATGAACGTATGTTGCTTGAAAATAAAAAATAAAAAGAAATTACCGAAAAAGGTAGAGCATATCAACCTGCTTTGATACCATGTTAGAATATTATGCCAACATATGAAATAATATCATAACACAGTATAAAATATGGAAAGAATTACTAATCTATCCTTCTATCCACCAAGAAACATAAATAATGAAATAAAATTGGAGAAAAGAGAACAACAAGAGAACAACAAGAGAACATCGATATACGTGGTTCACCCAATATGGGCTACGTCCACGTGAAGGGTTGCATCTTTCATTATTTTGAAAATAGATCTACAAGATTACATGACATCCTCACATATGCATCCAATCAAGCTGCATAACCCAATCATGTGTGTACAAATGGCATACACAACATGTGATGTGTGATGAACTACAATCAACACATACCCAAAAGGATCTCCTTCACCTCTTTTATATACCAAGAGATTTGGATTACAATACATACCATAACACATGTGGGATAAATGAATTTCCATATCTTTATATAGAGAATGGTTACAAATGATATAATTACAATGATGCAAGTGGGATAACTGTATTTTATAATATTAGAGTTATTTTATGCCTTTAAATGATATTTTACCAATATACCACATAAGTCATCATTACATATTCTAACAGGTCATTTCAATGTACTAATAGTTGGGCTATTGTTATAGGTTTGGGCATCTAATTGTTTTCAAAGGTGTTGGAACAATAATTTACTTTTGTAAATATTTATGGACCATACCAACATTGAGTATCTTATTTGGAGAAGCTTTTTGAATTAGGTTTACTTGCTATGGAAACAATGATTCTTGGAGGGGATCTAAATTTTTCTTTGGGAGATTATGAGATTTGTGGATGCAACTCCTATAGAGACGCTATATCGGATTACTTTGTTAGCAGACTTAAAGAAAAATGTTTAAATGACAGTTTGCTAGCCAAGTTAAAGATCTACTTGCAGGAACATGAGGCCAGGTTAGGAATTGATACCAAAAAGGATCAACATGTTTTAAATTAATGAGGAGACTCTACAAATGGCAGTAAGATTAAAGCAGTGGGTTGAAACAGGAGGGTAACTTGACCACTTTCTTGTTATTTTGGAAGTGAATACGAGATAGGAAAAACCTCCCAATCCTTTTGATTTCAATTCCATATGGATGGAAGATGAATGGTATAAACAATTGGTGCAAGGAAGATGGACTCCCTATGATGGAAATATGATAGAATCTGCAAGAAATAAGTTTCTACAAAATTTAAAGAATATAAGAGCTGGAAATATATGTTGGGAAACGAAGGGGTAAAGGGAACAACAAGCATAGCTAAGTAATATTGAGAACATGCTGAAATTTTTCACATAAACAATTTGGATGGTTACATATCATTGGGTTAGAGAAAGGAGATAGTGGAACTTGAATAAAAATAAGACAAATATTGGAAGAAAATATGGAGACTTCAAGGCACAAAGTTTAATGTTCCTTTTTATAATTTTTATTAATTTATCTTCTTTATCAAATATTTATTCCATTCTAATGTTAAAAAATCATTTATTGTCCCCCTTATTCCAAATCCCAAAGCTTCCACCCCCAACCTAGGAAACTAGTAATTCCCCACCTTAGCAATTATTTGACCCTTAGCATCAATTTGAAAAACTCTCATGAATATTCAAAATATGATTAGGCCATTGTGACCCAATGCAAAATTTGGGACTTGAAAAATCCTCCCTTCCCAATATTGCTTGTCCTCAATAAATTTCAAACACGGGTGTTGAAGAACCTGTTTTCTGTATGATTCTTTGAAGTTTCCACTGAGTTTCCCAACTTTGAGTCTTTGAGATTCCATGAAGATTTTAGAGAGGAAACACCATGCTTGCTGCTGCAAGACTCTGATTAAAATAAATTTATTAAGTGGGGAATCCATCTCCCATACTGCTTGTTTCCAAATTTTTTTGAAATCAATGGGACTAAAAACTATCCCAGGGTCCCATTACTTGTATTGCACTCCAAAAATTAAGAGTGCTCTCCAACCCATACCATTAGGAAAGAAAATTATGGGATCCCATTTTCTTGTATGCATTCTTCCAAACATCATGATTACATAATATATATCTTCAAAGTACATAACAACATCATAAAAATGTACATCAAGGAGGTGCCTCATCAAAAAATCATGAAAGTGCTTATACCTCCAAGTAAGTAGACCAGCATTTTCCAAGTGCATACAAGATTCAAGTGACCAATAAAATATGCTCCAATGAAATAGGTGAGGATCCCATGTCACATAATGCTTCTCCAAAAATATATAATGTGCATCAATATAATCAGCCATGTGTTCTTTCATCCAAGAAGTGAATGAAGAACCTCCACCAAAATCTGAACCAAATAAGGNTCAACAATACACCTATGGATATGTATATCATCATGAAATAACAGAGAATTTTTCTACCAATAATAATGTTCTTCAATCATATTTATCTTCACCCAAGTGTGGGATGAAGTTCCTCCAACATCAAATAGACTAGGAAAGGAGCAAAGAAAATCATGAGTCTCCAAGTGACTGAAGTGCACATCATAGGTGCACCCATGTAGATGTCTATAATCATAATGTAACAAAGTATGCTGCTGCAAATGTAAATAAGATGGTTCTCTAATCATGTCATCATCAAAAGGAGAGATATAAATTCCATACTCTTCATGTGACACTATAAAAAAGAAACCTTTCACCCATACTTCATTATGATGAATGCTGCAAAATTTGGAAGTGTAGGGTGTAGGAGAAAGAACCTACTCACCCAAATGATCAAAAAGTGCAAAATTTTCATCATGTGAGAGATCCATAGAGGTAGGATTATGCACCTCCCTTAAAAATGCAAAACGTTCCTCATGGGTTGGTTCCAAGGTGGTGGAATCATGCACTTCTTCAAAAAGTGTGTAACCATTTTCAAGAGGAAACTCAACTTCCTCTTCCACCACAACAAGTGATCAGCTCTCATCAAGATAATCTTCAAACACATCAATAACCTGCAATTTTTCATGTTTCTCATGATCCATCATGTCATGAGAATCCTCCAAGCAATCTACCATATGAAAATATGAAACATAGGAGGAAGGAAAAGTATATTGCAACCTATCAAGAAGTTGCTCATTTTGAATTTTGAGCTTATGAAAATCTTCATTATTCTTCAAGTAGGATTCATGTAACCATTCACTAAGCCCAAAGACATTTTTTCTATAAAAAAGCAAATACATGAAATTACCTTTGATGTTGCACATTGCTCCTTGAATCTTCTCCATGTCTTCAAGGAAGGATGGATCCTCCAATGAAGAAAATTTCCAACAAGAATTTGATACCAATGCTTGAGTGTCATGGAGAATTCTAAGGGCCTCTTGGATATCCATTTCACTCATCTTAAAAGACCCTTCAATGAAGGATGGTTCATGAGACCGAACCTCCTCTTTTTTTTTTCTGCTTGATTTGATCTAATTCTTGAAGCTCAAGTGGTGATGGGGAATGATATTGGTTATTCATTATCTATCACAAGGTATTCATATTCATGCTTATTAGAAAGTTGGCTTGCAACAACATTTCAAAATCTGATATCTATGTCACCGACATAGAGTTGTGAGCACCCATAATTAGGTACTCCTTCATAGTTCAAGCACCCATCAGTAGATTCTCTTTGTTTCATTTCGAAGGTAGAATGCATCTCGAAATGATCATCAGTATTTTCAATAGAAACCTCTTCACACTCATGTGATGTCTCTTCATCATTTTTTGAGTCACTTGGGAGTGAATTTCGATCCTCTTCATGGACTGCTTCTTATAATTCACCTATTTTAGAACTAGGTGGTTCATGGATCTCCTCCTTTTGCTCCTTCAATCAAGCTGATGAATTTTCCCCCTTGGTTTTATTAAGATCAATATATTTTCTCCCAAGTTGGATAGCCAAAAATTTGAATCCTTTCATAAGATTCTTGGTCATGTCTTCAAAGATAGGTTCCATGATTTTTATATGCTCCTCAACATCATATGAGGTTCCCTTTTCATCCCTCTTCATAGTTTCCTCAAAACATTGCAGCCTTCTCCTACTTTTTTTTTCCTCTTCAACAAAAGCACTTTTGGTTTCAATATCTAATGGTGGTTCTTGACTTGTTTTCCTCATAAATATCAGACCACATCAGGTGCTAAGATCATGCTCTGAGACCACTGTAATGTCCCTTTTTTGAATTTTTATTAATTTACCTCATTTATTAAATATTTATTCCATTCTAATGTTCAAACATAATTTATTGTCCCCCTTGTTACAAATCCCAAAGCTTCCACCCCCAACCTAGGAAACCAGTAATTTTCCTCCTTGGAAATTATTTGACCCTTGGCATCAATTTGACAAACTCTCATGAATATGGAAAATGTGATTAGGCCATTGTGACCCAATGCAAAATTTGGGACATGCCACAAAGTAAGGTAATTTGGCTGAAGAAAGAAGATGACAATGCACAATTCTTCCACAATTATATTAATAATAAGAAGAATGCGAACTTTATTTATCATTTGGAGTATGATACTGGATCTATGGTGATATGGTTCAAGGATATAACACAAGTTGGAGTTAATAATTTCAACAGACTTTATAAGGAATATATAATATATTTTGTGGCTTAGATGATGAGAGTGATTGATTTATTCCCCTCATATGTATATGAGGAGAAAAATTAATACCTACTGGAGGAAGCCTCTACGTAGGAGTTTATTGAAGCTATTCATTCGATGCAAAAGGATAAAATTCCTAGGCCTGATGGATGGCTTGTGGAGTTCTTCATTGGATTTATGGAAATGTTTGATCAAGATCTGTTGAGAGTAATCGAAGAATCTAGGGTAAATGAAAAAATATTGGCAACTTTCAATGCCACTGTCATTTGTCTTATTCCAAAATCTGATAAGGATGGTATCTTGAAGTAATACATAGCTATCTCTTTTTGTAACTGCATTTACAGGTTGATAGATAAAACTATTGCAAAAAGAATCACGGGCTTCGTTTCCAATTCAGTATCTCATGAACAGTTTGCATTTTTGGCTAGTAGACAGATTCATGATGTTGTTGGCATTGCCAAGGAAGTGTTGCATACATTTAAGATAAAGAATTTGAATGCAATGATTATTAAGGTGGACCTACCAAAGGATTATGATAGGGTTAGCTTCCTTTATTGGAGATTGGTTTTTCTTCAACTTGGCTTCTAGTTATAGTGAATTGGATCCTTTCATGTGTTCAATTAGTGTCCTGTGTTGTACTAGTTAATGGATCATTTTTTCCTTCTTCAGACCAGCATAGGAGTTTGTCAAGGATGCCCATTGCTTCCTCTCTCGCTCATTTTAATGGTGGAGTGCCTAAGCAAAATATTTCTACAAGAAAAACAAAATGGATCTTTTAGAGGAATACATATAGGTGGTGTTACTAGAGTTACACATATTTTATTTGTAGATCATATATTGATCTTCTCAAATGGGTCCAGAAGAGAAGTCTTTGATCTCCAAGTATTTTTGTCACTTTTTACTAAGGCTATAAGTATCATTACATCAAATCAGTTTTCCCTATGGAGACGCAGTCTCAAAAGATTCCTCATATCCCTAGCCATTCACATTCCGACACATGTCACATGGTGATTCATGAGTTAAAATTTCCATGGTTAAAATTCCCAGTTAGTATATCCCGTGATCCGGCAAAGACGGAAGAAGGCGACATGGAGTTAAAACGCTCAAGTTTTATTCTGTACTATGTCGTGTCCAATTGAACTATGCTTTGAAAACACTCAGACTTTATTCTGTCTGTCCGTATTGTTTTCGCTTAACTTCTTCATATTTTGGCCTCTAAATTGGTAGGAATTGCAGGAAGACGAAAACGAATCAGAGAGAAAATGCAGGTTTTTGCTTGAAGCACACCCATGGTTTAAAATTTCTTTTACAGAGTAACTATTTAACATTATTTTGGTAGGTACAACAAACCCATGGTTAAAATTTCCGATTATTATATCCCGTGATCCGACAAATAATATTTTGGTAGGTACAACAAGCCCATGGTTAAAATTTCCGGTTATTATATCCTGTGATCCGGCAGGGACCGAAGAAGGCGAGATGGAGTTGGTCAGTTAAATATAAGGAGCACTTTCGAGCTTATCTCGAGTTTCCACCACCTTCAGGCAGGAAACGTTTTAGGCTCCACATTTATACGATATTTATTAAAAAACAATATTGTTTTTATTTATTTCAGTTTAGTTTTGAAATTTAAATGTATTTGTGGTGTATTAAATAAAACAAAACTCATTAAAAACAAGTTATTAAATGAATGAGAAATAACGTAGCCATGGTTACAAAATCATTATCAAACTCATTTGGTGATTTTACAAACAATAAACTATATACTCTATATTTTTTTAAATTGTTATTCTGCAACTCCACTTTCACAATGCAGGGACTTTTCCGTCGACAATTCCTCAATTATGCAATTTAATAATTGTCCTTCCACAACTCAACTCTAGTTCCACAAAATCACACATACTTTTCCTTCTGCAACTCCACTTCCACAATGCGGATTGCGGGTTGCGGGAATATCCATAGACTTTAACAGCTTTCCTTCCTGCAAATCGCAATCCACATTGTGGAAGTAGAGTTGTGGAAGGAAAATTCCATGCACTTGAGGAAGGACAATTTATTAAATTGAAGAATTGAGGAATTACTGAAGGAAAATTCTGTGCATTGTAGAAGTGGAGTTCAATAACAAGAATTTTGTTTTATGTTTTTTTTTGTAAATACAATAATTACATTAAAAAAGAAGTAAGGCCTTCTTAAAACCACTTACAAAGTACAAAACTCACCTTTCCCATCTTATACAGATCTGATGCAGAAATGTCATAGTAATACTTTTTCTTCCTAGTACCATACTTTCTTTACTTCCTGCCCCATAGACACAAAGCTTCCTTGCTTCCCAACCCACAGACTCACAACTCTCTAACCTCATAGCCACAGACTCAAAACATTTCTAGTTTCCCCACCCACAGACTCCAAACTTACTAACTTCCCCACCACAGACTTAATTCTTAAAGATGCATAACCAACCAAAAGCTTGGTCCTTACCATACTAGTTCCCAATATAACAGTCGAAACCCACAATCCCATCCTCAAAATATTTTGGATTCTCTTACCAGAACACGTATCAAAACCAGCTTTCATACATGCAATCTTCATCCTTTAATTAAGAAAATCCAGAGTGTCAAAAGCACTAGATGATATTTCAAAGCCGAGCCACTGATTTATCATAAACTTGATTATATCAAACTCCAATACTGGAGCATAATATTGGAGAAAACATATAAAGCCGTCCAAAACCATATCCCGATAAATAGGCTGAATTAATGCATATAAAACCAAGGTCAAGCGAGAAGAAACATTATTTTAAGATAAAACCTCATGCATGGAACCAAATGCAATGAGATAAGATCCTTGCATTAAACTTATAACAAAATATAGGATAAATCCTGAGTAAAGTGCCGAGAAGAACAAGGACAACCTGGTTTAGTTGCATCCACACTCGAAGAAGCCAGATATTGAAAACCCAGGCATGTAGTCAAGAAATCAATTTTATCTTCCACCCTTTTAACATAGATTTCCAGAGACAAGATCATTGTGAGAATAGCATTTTTCCAGGAATCAGGGGATGAATTATCCAAAATAGGAGACTGGATATTCCATTCAACTCTACCCACTAGGTTTTTCAGTACCCAGAAAATTGCCACAGTTTTTTCATAAAGGCTCGTCCGCCCAACAGTGTGGCTAGGATCCAGAATCCATTCTTGAGCCTTCTTAGCTTCCTCTTTCAGTTTTTGGGAATCAAGTTCCTCCCATAGTCTTTCTTCCGTTGCATTAATACAGTTCTGAATCTCTTGAGGGAGTTCTAATTCAAACATGCATGACTCCCATAGAGCTTTACGTTGTGCACAGGAAGCTACTTTGGAGGAATCAGATTGAGCATGTTCCCATTTCCCTTTTCCTTTATCAGATATCTTAAAAAACCATAGATTCCTAGACGAACCACGAATAAAACACTCACGACAATAACTCTCAAGATAACCCGAAGAGCATCGGATGAGAATTCCACCACCCTGCATCAGAATATATAACCTCATAGACGAGCTCGTAATGATGGACATGATCTAGGAATTAAATTCACAATCCCTCACATAAGTCGTTTGAGCAGACTCACCATTAATATCCTTCATTTGATTCTCAGAGCACAGGACACTATACGTACCACCAACCGTCACATATATGAAAAAATATGCCCAAACCGTTCATGTTTAAAACATGCATCAGGTCAAAAATTAAAACCAGTGATTACACCTAACCAATGCCACGTGCTAAGAGCGTGAATACACCTGATTTAATAATTATCCTAGTTTTCCATCTGGACGTTGGTACAATCACTAGATATAAGATCTTGACACCGTGATTGAGCTGACATATCCAATAGCATATTCCAATCTTGTGCTCGGAAAGGTTGACACGCACCCACCCCCATGTTAGCCAAGAAGTTAGCCATCTTATTCCATTCCATCGAACATGCGTAAAATTGACAGCTTTCCCTTGAATAAGACCAGAGCGAAGAGTGGCAATACGACTTTCCAAGCGCCATGAAGATGAGACTTTTGAGATTTGAGAGCCATTCTGGAGTTTAGAGGCCAGTCATATAACCATCTGAGAATCTCCCTCCACTATCAATGGTTTGAGAAAATTTTCCAATACCCATTCTAACCCTTGTATCATTCCTTCAATCTCTGCTGCATTGTTGGATTCAATACCGAGGAAACCAAAGCCGAAACCTAACATATTCCCTCTGTAATTCCGAAGAATGAAGCCATATCTCACCTTCCTGGGATTACCCTTAGAAGCTCCGTCAAAATTTAGTTTCAGAAATCCTTTAGAAGGAGGAGTCCAACAGTCCAGACTTGGTTTAAGTGAACGAGAGATCTAGTTAGCCTGAATAGAAACCCCATAATTATCCAAACCCCATTCAACCAAAATATTCTATTCCTTCCCTGTTAACTTGTAGTCTTTTATATCCCAGTTGGTCAAAGAGATGGTTTCCTTCAGTTTAGACCGCAGACATTGCCATATATTAAAGAGAGAAGAAGTTTAGAGCAGAAAATTCTAGAATTTCGTTCATTCCAAATAGCCCAAATCAAAAAATTTGGAAAAATTTCCCAGAGGCTATTTAGAATAAGACTCTGGAATGGGTTTTTAGGCCAATGAATCAGGGTTCCTATTGGGTTTTGTTTAATTCGGGCTGAACGATGAAACAGAGCTGTGCCATGATCCCATAGAGCTGCTGAAAAAGGACAATCGTCCAGAAGATGCATCGATGTTTCCTTCGCCTGTTTGCAAAGAGGGCACTGGTAAGGGCCATACATCCCTCGTTTTTTTAGATTTTCCCCAGTTAAATTTTTTTTATGCAGAACAAGCCAACAAAAAATAGTAATTTTTGGCCATAAATTTTTCCCCCAAAGAGAATTCCATGAAGAAATAGAAGGATTGTCAGAGGACCGATAGAGCAGGTTATATGCCTCTTTGAGTGAAAATACCCCTTTCGGACCGTAACCCCAACGAAGCTTATCCTTACCTTCCTGTCTTCAAATACATTGAAGATTGAGCTCTTCCTTTAGTCATAAACATTCCTGAGAAGGAGCTAGCATTTCCAACCAGCTCTGAGTCACCCAAGATCGTGAAAAGGAACCCGAATACTGAAACCCCCAGAGGTCAGTAACTTTACAAAAATTTCTATTGATACAGGCTTCTTGGAGCTTTGGAAACTGCCCTGAATGCTCCAATGGAGGAATTTGTTGCCAGGCGTCCTCCCAGAAATGAGCAGATTGACCATCATGAATTTCCCAGAAACCATGTTGTTGAATTATATTATGACCTGCCCAGGCTGTTTTCCAAGTGTGAGAGCCTGTTTTTTCATCAGAAAACCTAATTAAATCATGGAAATTCCAATGGGGAGCATATTTGGCTACCCATAATTTAGCCCAAGGTTCCTGAGAGTGAGTAAGCCAATGCCACCAAAGCTTAGCTCCTACTAATAACCTTGTAATTTCTGGATCTCTTAACCCTAAACCCCCCTGAGATTTAGGTTTATAGACACTGTCCCAATTAACCAGTGCCCATTTATGATGATCCTGAGTACCACTCCACAAAAAATTCCTTTGAATATTTCTCAGATCTCGAAGAACATATTTAGGCGCCAGCATAGTTGAGAACATATAAGTAGGCAAAGCTTGAAGCACAGATTTAACAAGAACCAGCCAGCTCGAAAAATTCAAATATTTCAAAGTCCAATTACTCAAATGCTTCTTGACTTTATATACTAATTCAATCCAAGAACGCTTTCTTGATTGAGTATTTATGAGAGGAGTTCCCAAAAAAATAGCCGAAAGAAAACCTTCAGAGAAACCAAGGATACAAATAATATTTCGACGGGTAATACTAGGAGTATTAAAGAAAAAAACCTGGGATTTTTGTGCATTGACTTCCAAACCAGAGGCATTACCAAACTGATTCAAACAAGTCCGAAAGCTTGAGACTTCCTGGACCGAAGGGTATCCCATCAACATAGTATCATCAACAAACTGTTGGTGAGAGTGACTAGCCCCAGCTGGAGTTCCACTTAAACCTCTTATAGAATTAGCATCCTTTGCAGCAGAAATAGATCGACCCAAGCCTTCAGCTAAAAGAATAAATAGAAAAGGAGACAGAGGATCTCATTGACAGATACCACGAGTTGGAGTTATGATACTTGAAGGAACCCCATTCACCAGAATTGAGAAAAAGGCCGACGAGATAAAATTCATAATCCAGTTAACCCAGGCCATACTGAAACCAAATGATATCAACATTTTCCTGATAAATTGCCAGTTAAGTTTATCATAAGCTTTGGCAATGTCAAGCTTAACTAACATACCTAGCATCTTTTTAAGTTTGATGAAGTGTAGGATTTCATGAACAAGAATAATTCCATCTGAAATCTGACGCCCCTCTACAAACCCTGATTGCTCTGATGAGATTATAGAAGGAAAAATAGGTTTTAAACGATTAACAATTATTTTGGTTATGATTTTATAAATCACATTACAAAGGCTAATAGGATGAAATTTATTAGGCAAGTCTGCACCCTCATTTTTAGAAATCAGGGTTTAAAAAATAGCATTTAAGCCTGGAAGAATACGCCCTGAAACTCGAGATTGTTCTACAATATTCCAAACATCAATTTTAATCATCTCCCAAAAGTGATGAAAGAAGTTAACAGTAAAACCATCCGGGCCAGGCGAGGTTCCTTCCTTCATCTGGAATATAGCCTCCTGGACTTCTTAAATAGAGATGGATTTCATTAACATTTGGTTCCATTGCCTTGAAACTAAGGAAGGAATTCGACTCGTAATGATACCAATATCAGAAGAACGGTCCCTTCGAGGATCAGATAAAATATCAGAGAAATGAGAGTTGAGAAGATCCTCAATTTCCTCCCTGCCTTCCAAGAGATTACCAGCTTCATCTTTAAGGGAATAAATTTATTATGAAACCTAGATTGGATAATAGAATGGTGAAAGAATTCGGAATTCTTTTCTCCCTATCGGAGCCATTTGATACGGGATTTCTGCAAGTAGAGAAGTTCCCCTTGTTTTTCCACCAATTGTTCCTCCTCTAGAAGAGCTAAGGAATAACCTTCATTAAGCCCAATAGATTGAATTTCTTGAAGACGGTTCTCCAATCTGTTTTTCTCTCTGAAAATATTCCCAAATTCTTCCTTATTCCATTTCTTGATTTTAGATTTCAGAGCCTTCAAGTTTTGTTGAAAAGACCACGTATTAGTGACCTGATTAGAATGTAATTCCGCTCACCACGTTTTAACTTTTTCAGAGAAGTCAGGATGAATCATCCAAAATTGCTTAAAACGAAAAGGCTTCTTGAATTGAGACCCCAGACCACTCCAAAGAAGCTCGATTGGCCAATGGTTAGAACCTCGACCAGAGAGAGTAGAACTATGAATTTCACTTGGTAAATTAATGATTGATTTAGAAACAAGAAAATGATCAAGTCTGGAAGCAATATGATGGTCCCCTGTACGTTTGTTATTCCAAGTGAACCACCCAATACCCAGGGTAATATCCACAAGACCAGATCTTCAATAGTTTCCCGGAAGAGATTGCATTCCTCTTCTATATAACGTCTACCTCCTTTTTTTCCCTTAGGCGAAGTAATCAGATTAAAATCACCTCCAACCACCCAATGCTCAAAGGCCATACAGGTCTTAAAATTGGAAATGGATTTTAAAAAATTACACTTATCATTCAAACATTGAGGACCATAAACATTCGTTAATAAACCAGAGATAGGAAAACTAATCACTTTAAAAATGGCAGAGATAGAATTTCGAGTCCCTTGAAAATCAGAAAGAGAAACCTGAGACGGATCCCATAAAATACATAAACCTCCAGAAAAACCTTTAGAATCAACACCCATGCTCTCACAATGCTTCTTCCATATTTTACTCCTGCTTTCCTGGATGAAGTTAGCCTGGCATTTAGTTTCTTGTAAGAAAACTATGGCTGGGTTAGATTTCTTAATATTCTGACAGAGAATTTTCATCTTTCTCAGGCTATTAATGCCTCAGATGTTCCAGGAAACGAGTTTCATTAATAATCAAGATTAAAGACCAAGAGTAGCTCAGATTGTTGGATATTGAACCGAATCAACCAATCGCCTTCCTACATCTGCTACTCTATGTTTGTTTGATTTACGACCAAGTTTCTTACCACTATCTTCACCAAATTTTTTTGTTTATTTAAAAGAACCTGAATTAATGCCTAAAGAATTAGAGAATTTAGCTTTAAGAAAAGCCTCTTTGAGAAGACTTACCTGTTCTTGAGGAACCTAGCCTAGATCTTTATCCAAGCAAGCTTTCTCAATTCCTTCAAGATCTAAGTCACCTATATCCATTTCTTCTGAATCCTCCAAGATAGTAGGTTGCAGAGAGACATCCATTACTTCAGATTCTGATCTAGCTGTATGTTGCAAGTTTCCCATATGGACTTCCTGGGCTAAATTAGGACAAGAAGGAAGACTTGAGGATTGACCAATCTCAGATTTAGATAAATTACCCTCAGGGCTCTTAGAATCCACCCATTGCTCTGTTTGTTTACCTAGAATTTCAAAGGAATTAGGACTGTTAATCTTTTTGGCTGAGTCTTGAGTTTCTTGTTTTTTATTTCCTCTTTTACGAGAAGAAACTTTAGAAAACCCAGATTCCAAGGAATTCACAACCTTATTAACCAAAGGTTTGGAGATGTTCAAGGGACATTCCCTAAATAAGTGACCATACTCATGACATTTACGGCATCTAAGGGGAACCTGTTCAGAGTTTGAAGCCATTAATCATCATCCCAAAGCAACTTGAAAGCCTCCGGAAGAGCTTTAGAAAGATCCATATAGATACATATGCAAGCAAAGGGAGTATATCGTTGAGATTTAGTTTGCTCCAAGATTTTAATAAAGCCCAAACAATTACCCAAGGCTTCCAAGATTTCAGCATCCCAATATTCCTGAGGAAGTGAGTATAACCTAATCCAGGAGCAATTCGCATATCTTCCTTTTCCTAAAAAAATTTCTCCTTGCACGGACGAAGGAAAAGACCTGCTGAGTAGTAGAAGTAAGGCCCTCCATCAATAATCCAATTCTGATCCTCTTGACTAATAAAAGATACAGTTAAAAACCCCTTCGATCCTAAATGTAAATCATAATGACCTTTAGGCTTCCAAGTCGAGTTGATCCACTAGAGGAGGGATTTCTTCGATGGCTGTAACCCAATGAATTTACCAATCAAAGCATGGTTTGTCATAAACTGAATTTTTTCTCTAATATGTGCAGAATGGACAAGCAGAGATGAAATAGCTGATGATTTTGAAAAGCATTGACCAGGTTTACGATCCATACTAGTAGAAACAGGGATTTCATCTTGAGAAATTTGAATCGGAATTTCTCCAATAGTAGTCAAATTCCCTGGATCAGGAGGGCCACAGTTCGGGTTATCCCCCCTCCCAATCACCATTGAAACCAAGCTATAGCGATCTGCACAAGGATTACGTTAGACCTCCCACCTCACTTCTTGGACCTCCCTCGCTCTACTTCAAATCACCATGGGTACTTACTTACAAAAGGTCAATTTTGTTTTATGTTAAAAACAATGATAATGTATATTCATCTCCAAGAAGGTCGTGGGTTCGAAACTGCTCCAAAACAAAAATAGAAATGGACAAACCTTAAAATAAAATTAACCGTAGGGGCAATATGCACCTTCATTTGCTTAAATACGAGTTCCTAAACAATCCATTCAGTGATACCTCCAATTGGCTACCCAAAATATTACTTTTTGTACCTGGGAATCATTGGGTGGAACTCAGGGCTTAATTGTATAATTTTTTTGCCCCTCACAAAGAGTTTGCTGGTGCCCTTTGTTGGTTAACTTAAATAGCCAGAAGTGTGTTTCCAGCACTTTCAGGAAGGCAAATTTTTAAGCTCAAAATGGGTTACATTTTTTACCACTTTGCCTCATTTCCATTTCCAGGATCTGCTTGAGAAATTAGGTAAACGTCCACATGAGTTAACTATAACATTGTAAGAATTTCCACTTCATGGGCTATTTTAGTCCCAGCCCGGGCTCTCTTGGTATCAAGCACTTTTCGGGTCATTTCGATCTATTCCGTGGGCGTGTTTGGAGTTAGGAAGCTTCAGAGATGGTGTGGATCTAGACCTGATCAGTGCGGCAAAACAACATCTATTATTTCTGCCTTTCATCGATCCATATCGATGATATAATCCGCTTCATATTCAGTCATGGCGAGATTGGGAACATCATCAGTTTTGGTCTTCTCCTCCCATTAACGTTTTCCTCAATGCTCTCAAGTCTCTAATTTGGAGTCTGTGGGAGAGTTTCTATTATGATACTCGTGTAAGCAACTGTGAGTTCAGGGATGGTGAGGGATACAGTAGATGATGTTTTGAAGCTGCATGAAAGGGCAGTCTTGGTCAAGGAGTTCCGGTATTCATGTGACGAAAGTATTAACAAGATCCATTCTAGCTTACTCACTAAAACCTGATCCATCCTTTTGTTTTATTAATTCAAATATGTATTCTCTCCATTTCCATTCTAAGTCGAACAATTCTTTTAGCGATTGGAAGAGGAATCATGCCAAAAAGAATGGTATGGATGATGGCGAGCTGCAGAGCACTCTCAAAATTTCAACGACCAATGACAATTTATTTATACGTATCAATTTATTTATCAGTTTTCTATTTCAATCGTAACATGACGGAAAAAAAAAATGAATGAAAAAATTAATAATGAATAAAAGCAGTCGAGATTACGACGATCACGTCGAGATTGGTATTTTGGGTTTTTAAATAATTGCAGGGGTGAAATTGTAAAAAAGTGCAAAAAATAATAATAATAATAAATAGGCAAAAGATAAAAGATTTATAAATATTGCAATTTTATATAGAAGTCTTTATAATTGATTATAATTTTTTAGAGCCTCTTCTCATGTGCTAGTGAGGATGATACCAGTTTGGATCTAAACGCGTTGAGATCCATTAAACTTAAACAAGCAGAGATCTCTGGGTTTTATCCAAATTTTAATCTTTCTTTTGAAATAGGTCTTCGATAGCCTGCAAAAAAAATTATTATAAAATTCTACTATTTAATATCATCTTTTATGTCAATTTTTTAATATTTTTTATTGTTATAAAAAAAACCAATTCTTAATATCGATCTTTCACGTCTTACTTTTCAAGAATACATTATTTTTTATTTATTTATACATACGACAGGGACTAATAATAGAACCTTTGTTTTATGATAATGCTCATCTGTAATGCAGGATAAAACTTGGATCTTTATATAGTATCTAATCCAAATTGAGTTTATCTTCCTCATCTTAGAGCCCAATAATTCAGGCTAATCCTGTTTTATTTTTTATTTTTCGTATGTGTGGCTAGCAACCAAGCCAATCCAGTTTTAGTTTTTTTTTTTAGAGTATGTGTGGCTAGCTATGAGGCTAGGGACAGAGTGCTCGTTTTTTTGTTTTTTGTTTTTCTTCTGTTCTAAGTGGATTTGAACCCTTAGTGTTTGTTGGTGGACAGTTCCTTCACCATTCATTCTCCTCAGGTGGGCGTCGTGGACACTGGTAGCCATAGTTTGCGTTTGTGAGAGATCCGACCCTCTCTACAGTCCATCTGTAAGAATCTTGCAACTGTTGTTGAAAGAAAACAATTTAGGAATAGATCTTTTTACCAACGTGTGAGTTTTGCATTCCCGTGAGATTATTTTTTAATGAAAAGTTTGCAGTCAAAATCTGATATGGCATTCTATTAGATGACAAAACCGGAGCTCTCGATTCAGGGTAGAAATCAGCAGGTCGTGATTTGGCTCTTTTTATGCAACGAACTGAATGCCAAGGGAAGCAGGCCTCCAATCCACATGCTCGTCCTCCTGATCAGTCTGTACAGTGTGAGGTCGTTTCAGATCCGACGGTCTCATGAGATGGTTATTCCACAGATTTTAACTCACATCAGTGATTGGTTTGGCTGCTGAGCTATTTTCTGCAAGAACCCATTTCTGATCTACGCAGGTGCATTTGATATTGGTGGATTCTTCTTCAATTCAATCGCATTAATAGAATTTCTTTTTTGTTTTGTTGAGATGAGATTCATCTTTGAACTGGGTTGATTTCCCAACTGACACCAACTAAGGTGTCATGTAACATCATGTCTTGGGAAGATTCAAACCCTGGTGGAAAGGGTCACAACCAACGCTCTTAACCACTCCATTTACAACTTTTTGACTTAGTAAGAGCTTTGTTGCAACAACTGCAATCGCACATACTTTCCCTTCCACAATGCAGATTGTGGGTTGCGGGAAGCTCCATAAACTTTAACAGTTTTCCTTCCTGCAATGGCATTGCTGAAGTGGAGCTGGGAAAGGAAAAATCCATGCCAGTTTTCCTTCCTGCAATGGCATTGCTGAAGTGGAGTTGCTAGAGGAAAAATCCATGCCATTGTGGTAGGACAATTTATTAATAAAATTCTGTGCATTGTGGAAGTAAAGTTCCAAAACAATAATTTTGTTTAATCTTAAAAACCAATATAATATATATTCATCTCCAAGAAGGTCGTTGGTTCGAAACACTCCAGAACAAAAATAGAAATGGACAAACCTTAAAAAAATGGACCCTCTGGGGCAATATGCACCTTCATTTGCTCAAATGCACGTTCCTAAACAATATGATTTAGTTATACCTCCAATTGGCTACCCAAATTATTACTTTTTGTACTTAGGGATTGTTAGGTGGAACTCATAACTTAATTGTCTGATTTCTTTTGCCACTGATAAAGAGTTTGCTGGTGCCCTTCGTTGGTTAATTTATACAGCCAGAAGTGCGTTTCCACCAATGCTTTACATTTTTTTGCCACTTTGCCTCATTTCCATTTCTAGGATCTGCTTGAGAAATTAAGTAAACATTCAGAGGATTTAACTATAACATTGTAAGAATTTCCACTTCTGGGGCTATTTTGGTCCCATCTCGGGCTCTCTTGGTATCAATTTACTTTTCCCCATTCCTATTTCTAATGCTGAAAGAGGAAAGCCGAAAGGTAAACTCATAATCAATTTATGGGTGTGTGCAAGAAGTTGAGGGTCTCTTTTGGCGTGTTAGATGCAATGCAAAACTGAAAAAACAGACATCCATCAACTTGCATGGATATTTTGAGACACATACACAATGAATCTTGCGATCAGTAAAAAACAAGAAAT
>LPNX011094352.1:35000-37116 GCA_001517045.1 Pseudotsuga menziesii
AATGTACATAACTGAGGAAGAAAATTAGAAAGGAAGAAGAGACCTCAAGAAGTCATCGAAGAAGAGAAAGAAAAGAAAAAAATAGACATGATGAATCGAAGGCTTTCTTTGGAAACTAATCCAAATCCAATTATAGAGGATACGGCGGTTCATCCTATTAATCCAGCACAAGAAAAAATGAAGCATTCACTAGAGGGACCTTCAATTTCCACAATAGTTGTTGAACAAGCACCCCATGGAAGTATTCAAGAAGCAAAACGTAGGTGCTCATTAGGGGATGTTTCAAATCCCACATCAAGTCAAAGTGATAAGTTACCATTTCAAGACGAAGCTCATGAAGAGGCAGTGTACATGGAGCCTACTATTGAAGAGGTGTTGGACATGGAGCCTACTGTTGGAGAAGAAAATATTAACTGGACCATCGATGAGGATGTTGGGTTTCCACCATCCAACTACCAGGAAGAGAGTGAAGGACAACAAGTTGCTACTGAAATGCCAGAGCGTATTGTTGATGCACTAGATGATAGAAATCCAACCCCCTTACCTCCATTAGAAAGCACACGTCGAAGAACTCCAAAGCATATACAAGTTGATGAAGGACTCCTCAATTCCATTGAAGGTATGCTATCTAAACGTTGTATTGCTTATCAAACTCAATAGATACTAAATAAATATTTTGAGGAGAAATGTGATGGAGATAAATGTAGATTATTTTTATCATTGCTAAAATCTAGGGGCATGAATATTGTTAGGAAATCGTTAAGGATAAAGATGATAAAGCCTTCTGGACCAAGTTCTCATATAGTTAAAATCTTAGTAGATGCCTTTGGTAAAATTGGTAAGAACACACGGTCAAAGGACCGTAATGCGGCTCGTCATGTGTTGTTACAGGCAATTGTAAATAAGAACACCAGGGTCCTTCGTTTTTTCAAGACTACATCTAAACTAGTTAATTTGAATGTAAAAACCCTCCGTAGGTATTCTATTAGAAGAGAACATCTTGACACAACCGCCTAGACAGATTTTTGGGCCTTTATTGGTCTGTTGCCACATCGTGACATGAAGCTAGTTGATGCAGTAAAGGGACTAGTGCAGAGTTTTTGGCATGTCACACAAGGCCTTCTTCAAACAGGAAGGATGTACTAAAACTGAGAAGGGGTTCAAAGGACCGTGAACCACATATTAAGCATCTTCTTGATATAACACAAACAGAACTATATGAGAAATTTAGGAATGAACATAGACAATTGAATTTGGGACAAATATCTTTTGGGAAATGTAAGCCCTGGTATGTTAGAATAAATACTCTTCGTAACACTTGTTGTTGTAGATACCATGTAGAATATGAATATTACTATGAAACATTTTTGCACATTCGTTGTGTGTTGCATACTAACCATGTGCAGGATTGCTCCTTGACAATACCACCGACCTCATCAAGAGAATTCATTCATAGTATCATGTGCAATAGGCCTGAGGGGCAAACTTACTATGCAAAATCCTATTTGGATGGAACTTGCTCCAAATGTGTTGGAATGGCATTATTGAGCCAATGTATGCACGATACTGGAGACAATGAATTTGGGAATATGGTTACAGACATGAAAAGTTTCAAATATATCAGCTATGAAATAGTCCCAGGGAAAGAAAGCAAAAAATACAATTGGTGACATCTCAGGTACATGCATTTATCTATAAATTTATGTTTGAACAATTGCATTTCATTCCTTACTTACAAAAAAACCTGATATTGAGATCATTTTGTGTCAACAGGTACAAGTTAGTGTCTTCGTCAAGGAATTTATTGAAAAGACATGTCAATATGTTCAACATGTCCACTTGGCACGATGGCAGGATGAGAAGTTTAGAATATGCAGAGATACCTTTCCTCGTGGTACTATACTTTCAGTTGTTGATTTTGCCAAGAACTACACTCTGCAACCTCAAAATGAGATCCAAAGTCAGTATTATCACTTTGAGCAGGTTTCCTTGATGGTGCATATCACATATAGACATGGCCCAAATAGCAGTGAAGAGCAAAGAGAAATTATAAAGGAATATCACTTCTACATAAGTGATGATAGGTGCCATGACTTCCACTATGTATGTCATTGCT
>LPNX011094373.1:0-15761 GCA_001517045.1 Pseudotsuga menziesii
AAATGGTGAGTCCACAATAAAGCCTATTATCAAGAGGGCAATTGATATGGTGGTCAAGTTGTCTACCGATGAAACCCATCTGGAGGGTTTGAAGTTTGTCTTGGATTTTCTGGTTTTTGCACCGGGTTCGTATGGTGCTAAAAAGCATGTTTCTAAAAAATTAACAGAGAATCCTTGGTCAAACACTAGTTCTAAGGTGACAAAGTAACAATCTTATATGCGAGGAAACTTATTAGACAGCTAGCTGTTGCACCTGTGACAACAGACAAGTCTAATGTGAAGCCTCTTTCCAGGAATTCAGTTTGATTTGAACTAGTTCATCTTGTTTTCAACTTTGCAAATGAGAACTATTTATCTGTAGCTGGGTATGAGGAATGCGAAGTTCTCACTGTCAATTCTCGAGATGAAATAACAGACCGTCTTACAATTGAGATTTCTTTGCAAGGTTCTTACATTTGACAAATAGCCTGGCTTCCTGGTTCTCAGGTTCAACTCATGGTGGTGACCAAAAAGTTTGTGAATATTTATGACCTGTCCCAAGATAACATTAGACCTATGCATTATTTTACATTATTGGAAGATTCAACTATTGATGCAGTATTAGTACCCATCTTACATGGTCGGCTAGTTCTTTTTGTACTATCACAACATGGCATGTTGTATAGGCAACAAATAGAAGTAGAGGGTTATATTGGAGCTCAAGTTTTGGCAGAGACTATCCATCTCCACGGTAGAGATGTGCAGTCAAAAGGTATATCTTTGTGTTTCACATCAGCCTACAGATTACTTTTCCTCTCTTATCATGATGGTTCAACTTTGATTGGGCATTTGAATCCTGATGCGACATCTATTAGCAAAGTATCAAGTATTCTTGAGGGTGATCAAGATGGTCAATTAAGGCCTGCTGGACTACATCACTGGAAGGAGTTGCTTGATGGCAGTGGTTTCTTTGTCTTCCTCTCTAGTTTGAAGTCGAAATCTCCACTTACTATGTCTCTTGGTCCTATGGAGCTGTGTGCACAACTTCCGCGATTTCCTGGAAGTCCATCTTATCAATGGGTTGGCATTTCAGCTTACAAGGCTCTCTTTAAGGACAAAAATAATGTTCTTTTTTTACATGATGATGGTAGTTTGCAGATCTTCTCATTTGGAATGGGTAGTGGAACTCGAGGATTGGAATTACTAAGACATGATTGCAACATCAATTCAGAGCAGGTGAAAAATCTAGGCCCTGGCATCCTCAGTAATACAACAAATGCTGGGATCAACCCAGAATTTCCACTGGACTTCTTTGAAAATACAAGCTGCATTACTACTGATATTAAGTTAGGAGGTGATGTTATTCGTAACAGTGATTCAGAAGGTGTTAAGCTTAATTTAGCATCAAAATAAGGATTCTTAGAGAGCCCCAACCCTACTGGATTCAAACCCATTTGAGCCTCATCTAATATTTCAAAAAAGATTCCATTCAGTACTTATATACACCCAAATGAACCCATTCATGATAAATGTGGCTATTTGGAAGCCCTTTAATATCTTTTGATTCAATATACGAGTTAAAGCAAATCACTTTTCCTACAGGAAATGGGTTTCACACAGAGCCAAGTGCGTTGAATTTATGCTTCTATACAAAACATCAACATTATTTAGCGCAGAACTTCAATTTGGAGGCTTCGAAAGAGGCCAAAACAATGTGATCTGGCTAAGTGCATGACCACTCCTACAGATTTACATACATCATCATCCAGAGAAACAGACATAACTTGTCATTATATCTAATCACAAGTGGAAATTACCTTGTTTAGTGCATTCTAACAAGAAACACAATTTTAATAGTTTCTTCATTGTTCCTATGTTTTTGACTAAGAAGGATGAAAGCTATGGTTGAATACTTCATCCATTCCTTGGAATACTGAAGAGTTAAGGTGAACCACAAGAATCCAATAGGGAACTTACAACGTCATGACATTCTAGAGTAGAGGTGAGAAGAAATTTTTTTCAATTTCATGTTGAACTTCAAAAAGTCTTAATAGGCTTAGCTTCCAACTTGGTTGTCATAGGAAAATTGAAAAATCTATAAAATTCAGAGGCATAATTGCAAATACAAAAATAGAAAGTGAATTAGATGTAGGAAGATATTAGAATTCATTGAAGGGGTACATCCAATTTTGTAGGTCACAAGTGACATTCATTTCATTTCCTCACTTGTATCCTATACTTCCTACCTATGTGTCAATGTCTATCTTACTCAAGTAACATCCATATACACATGTAAATAGAAACACTTGGAGGGGAGGCCCAAACTATTGTTCAATATTTCAGAGTAGGATGTGGATTGGAAATGCCAGGGAAGCATCACTGAAACTGTCACTAGAATTTATGTTTTTCAGCAATAGCAAGGTGATAATATGTAAAAAGTTACAAAAAAAATATGAAACAGTCGCATCACGAGGGACTGGGTCAATAAAACCTTGGTTGTATTTGTTGTGCGAAAGAAGAAAAAGGTGTTGGGCATCGGCCAAATTTTGTTGGAGGAAGAGTGAGTCCTTAAACTCTCCATCAACAATGCCACAAATATTTTCTATACAATAGGCTACAAAATCCTCACTATCTCACGAATATTCAATGAAGTAAAATAAGTTTCAGGTTTTTTATTATGAAATCCCTAGATTGGGAAGCAACTCGAACCTAACCTAGTAATTTCCAAATTACAATGACAATAGAGATTTGCTAGAAGTTATTTTGTTCTTATTTGAATACTTTGGCTGTCAAAATATAAGAAAAGTAACAGCTGGAAGATTAAATGTGGGAAAGGACGCAACTGCAATGCAATGCAACAGCAATGACCCTCACCTCAAATAGAGAGTGAGAGGGAAATTCAAGGGAAGAGAAGTTCATATTTTAAACTATATTATGAACACAGTCTTTTCATCTTTTCCATACCAGTATAAATCCATGCTAAATAAAGATTTCTTCTGCATAAAGAACTTGTTTTTTTTTTTTTTTAATTTGAAATCGAAATTCTTTAAGCAAACATAGATTACTCATCGATTTGGGGCATTCTGTCAGCCTCAGTGTGACCTCTAAAAATTCTCCTCCTTTGCAAACCCTCCTTTGCCACCCTCTCCTCTGCGAGCTCTGTCCCCTACGGCCTTATCCTTTTTGGCCCTCTCCTATTGTTCACAAGATGAAGAATTACCTATTGACCATTGTGTTGAGTTGTGTAGTTTTTTCCCTTGTCAATGGAATTGCTATGATTCAACCAAATAAACATTTTTTAATGAAACCCTGTCAAACCCAATAGATAAAAATGAGGGCCGAGCCCAAAATAGTAAAGGGGCTTCTCTTCCTTCCACAAATCGATTTGGTGAACCCATAGAAATGTATACATCATTGTTGTCTCAGTATACAAGAAAAAAGTAGATGGATTGGCCTCCCAAGCATGCAAATATTATGCAGATGGCTATGGCTATAGGGATATGCCCATAGATTATTGATAGAGAATATAGATGGTTGTGGTGACAGGGTTGCATGAATGCTAGGATAAACCCACGACTTGCCTCTTTTCCACAACAAAAATCCCAAATCGAATTTCTATTTTTCGTTTAAAATATGAACTCATGATGTAATAGATTTCCACCATCGATTTGGATCCAAGAGATGAGAGTGCTTGGTGGGTAGAGCACTATAGTTACCACTCCCATAGCATAAAATATAATTGCAATTGTTATGTATTGGGAAGCCTGCTCCAATCCTACCCATACTATTTTCACCATGTTTGTATTATGAATGGCGTAAAGAAAACCAAGTTTGAACCATTCTCTCATGGGTTGTGAACTTTTTGTATCATATGTGCAATAATATGCATCATGTTGGTATTTATTTGTTATTATATTTTTTTTATATACTTTGACACTAATGCTTAATGTATTTGGTCTGGTAGGTGTCATGACCAAGTTCCTATTAAAGACCACAATTAAAACAATGCACATCATTTACAATCAGAACCTTTGTAGTGATTTACAATCACAATATCAATAACAATTTCATAAGCAACCACATATATAACACTAATGGCATTGTTGTCTTGGTTAACATGCCTAAAAACAATTTAGTTATGGATATTTCCAGTAGAGTGAAAACTAAACCAATATCCATTCATGAGTGATTGAGGTACATCTTGAGGTACTTGAGAGATTGACTTGTCTTGCTAGGTTTGCACAAATTTGGATGCATGGTGGTGTCCATGAAGATAATTATATGAAATTATATTATATCACCAATAAAAAAGGAGTAGGATAATGCTTTATTTTCTATTATTAAAGGGGAAAGGAATATAACAATTGAAAAACATGAAATAACAAGCACGATGATTATGAAACGTGCAAGCATAAATCATTTTAAAATTAAACATGATGGTTCTCATCATAATCATCACTATACATAACCACAAAATACGTGCTCAAAAGAACTACCATACATCCAAAAAAATAATATCCATCAATCTAAGACGAAATTGTGTCATTAGTCCATCAAAAGTCCTCGAATAAATACAAAACCAAATAAATTATGGGGTGATTAAGGATGAGGATAAGGATGAGGCTGAGGCTGAGGCTGACGTTGAGAATGAGGATGGATTGTAGCAAGTTGTGTAGGGATAAAGGTATTTATATGCATGTTCTTAAAATAAACAATCATCTTCATGCTAGATTTGAATAGACGAGTAGCAAAGAATATTTGGCTAGGTGAGGTAGGTCTAGCATCAAATTCAATAGTGTCAGATGTGTTAGTAGAGTGTGTAATAGCACGTGTTACAAAATAATCCCAAGAAGTAGCCTAGGATGAATGGGTGGTGCTTGGGCATTTACCATATTTAGTGGGATGAGGAGAAGTTAATGAATTTGAGTCAAAAGAGGTAGCCTTGAAAGCTTTAGACATATCTGGTTCAAAATTAGGGATATCCCAATTAGCAATATTGACAAAAGGAGGGCTTGTATTTGGTATCCATCCATTATTCGTAGGTGTGACCATATGATTTAATTAAGAAATGATTGGACGTGGTTGCAATTTGTGTGAGGAAGGAAAAAGGGTAGGCTAGACATTATGATCCCCTAAATATAAATTTCTAATTTGTACCAATTGTGCAAATTCATCAAAATATGCATCGAAGTGTACTAAGAATCATATTATTTTCCTTTTGTCACCCCTCCATACATATATATGCCTATTGGATTTCCCTCTCCTAGGTTTTGTGAAACATGGCTCTAAAATCTCATGTATGATTTAAAAAGCACACAAATAAATCCTTCAATCAACCACATAATCTTACTCAAGAAATTATTCTCTAAATGAACTATGTTGATGTACATAAACATATAACTAACACACTAATTTATATCAATCAATGGTTAATGCGGGTCAAAACATATATGGTAGGGTGTAGGCAAGAGTGGGACAAGCTAAACTAGGCATGTAGCAGGAGGTTCTGGGTATTTTTTTTAAGCAACATTATAAGTGAAACAATGCATTGGCATAAACATTATTTTATGCCAATGCACTGGCATAAACTTGCATCATATAAGGCCAAAAATAAATTCATTTTCATAATAAAACCAAAGGCAAACTTAATAGAGTTTGTGCATACATGTATGAAAAATATAGAGCTACTATATTATAACCACACCATGTTGATATGTGCATGCTACAAAGCATATAAATTAAAACTTTTAATAAGCAATTATATGCCAAATGTATGGGTGGAAGATATATATAATAGAACATCCCAAATTTTTGGTGCGACAACCAAATCACCACAAAAGGCATTGCAATATAAGAAGATAAGCATTAATAACCATGTCAACCTTTTATATTAACTACAACATTGCATGCTGCATGCTATTCATGAGCACTACCAAATCCCTCACCTCTTCTCATAAGTTTTTGACCAACATGCGACGGCGCTTTCCATGTTAAATAGTTGATCAATTAAAGGCACCGTCGCTTAAGTGACGCTTACTAACGCGCCGTCGCTTAACCGATGGTTATGAGAATAGCCATCGCTTAAGCGATGCTTGTGGCCACATTTACAAAAAAAAAATGTATCCTTGTGATTTTTGGTAACTTTAAAAAGAGAAATCCACGCGCCATTGGATTTTGGATCGAAATGTAGTAGTGTCTCCTGCAATCTTCCTGTAGCCCGCTTTGCTTATTCACGAAAACAACTGAAAATGACCTAGCTTCTAATATTAAGAACTTATTTTCCTATCTACTCCTACTCCTAATTCTAATCAATAGATCTTTATTATCATGTGACATCATGCTTCTAATGAAGCCAGGTAAGAAGCTGATCTGCTAAACTTATCCTTGATCTTGACCCAAGAAATAAATGAAACCCTAGCATGTAGCAATGTAGTTTCAAAGGGTGATAGAACCATCTATCATCTGAAAAACATATTTTGATATCTATGCTGCTCATAACTTCCAGATAGTGAGCAACAGGGTCATAAAAGCTAACAAGAACTACCTTTTTATGTTGTTGTTCCAACTTAATGAAATGCTGCTTCTGGCGGCTTTCAGTGATCACTACGTTAACTATAGATTGCTCAACCTTTGACCGGGAAGGATGAGTTATGGCCTGCTATTCTGGACTTTTTAGATCATCATCTTCCTCTTCATATCTGTTGCCTTCTTCCTTTGTCTAATAAAAATGCAAGCTCAACAGCTGATCTGAATGTTTCTGGTCCCCTTCACATAATCTGAATTCATCATGATGATAGGCTGGTTGATCACAGCTAACAATTTCCTCTTCCACAATAATATTTTTGTAGGATATACCAAAACTAAAAAGATCTGTATTGGACTTTTGAGAAGAAAATTTGTAACAAGCATCTATCACAACATTCACACAATTTTTATCATCTCTCTGCTGAAAAGAAGAACTAGATGATCCTTGAGTAAACAATAAGTCTTTACAAATTTTAACCTCTTCTTCCTCATCATTGTATTTGTTGAATATAGGAGTGTCAAGATAATATCCTAATGACAGAGATGAAGGCTCTTGTATAGGAGTATCAACAATAAAATTTTGAAACAGATCTGGAAAAATATTACCTAGTTCCTTGTCATGATTTGAAGCAACATTTTCATAAGGAAAAGGAAGATCTTCCTGATGTTCTAGCTAGAGATTAGATATTCCCTGGAAATATTGCTCCTCTTGGTTACTGCAACTTTCCTTGATTTGCAAATCTGGAAACTGTGAGCTAGCCTGACTGATTTCAATGATCATTTGACTAGCAGAAAGTTGATAATTTCCATGTGTAGTTAAAGAAATCAATTCCTCAGATTCACCACAATCATATTTAATGATGGAAGGAAAGCCTTCAACTCCTTTATAATTTGTTTCTAGTTTATGTTTATGGGAAAGTACCTCATTGTGAAGATCATAAGAGAGATGAGGTAGCTCTTGAGGGAGACATTCTTCTCTATTTACCTTTTCATACTGAGAATGCAACTTATATTCTTCACAACAATTATCAAATGCAAACTCTTCTGAATAGTACCTTTTATAGTGCTCAGTGAAAATATTTCAATGATGAAATGCTGGAAGGAGGTAAATAAAAATACCACTGACGTGCATCACCATATAATGAATACATGAACATTTTCATACAAAGATCTTCATACTGCTGATCTAATATATCCATGCATTCGTGAAAATTGAGGAGGTGTTTTGCAGGATTTTATTCTTCCTCCTCCTTGAAGATAGGTAAAAAATATCCCCATTGAGACATATCATGTACTGGATGTGTGAAACTAGGAATGGAAGAGAAGTCAAGAGGTGCAAACCTTTGAGCCAAAAGAGCAGTAAATGATTTTGACATCTTACTATTATGGAGTCACCCCTGAATTTGTCTTTCATGGAGTCGCTAGGGATGAGATCTTCACAAGCAACAGTGCTTGAAGATTCCCAAACCCTGATGTAGATTCCTGTGCAGCACTGCTGGTCTATCTTAGTAAAGCCCTAGCTTTCCTCAAAATTTATTTTGGATCTCAAATAGGTGTTTCTAGCGGCCTCTTTGGGTTTTCTCTGGTACTTGGTATTCTTGAAGCCACCTTATATCAATGGAGTCACCAAATAGATGATTATAACCATAATAGTTTCCAAGCTTTTTCTATCATCAAAGCATGGATCTATGTCGTCTCCTAGGGAAGCTGAGCTTCAATCTCCTCTCCCCAGCAGTGACGCCAATTTGTTATCACTCCAAGAAACTCCTCTAGGTTGTAGCTCGAGGATGTCTGGTAACATAAAATGTTTTTAGGGTTTTCTGATATGGATCAAGTCATGTGACCTATATAACCTCCCACTCTCAAGACATGCATGAAACTCACTCAATTACAATGCTTTTAGTTACAACTTGTTCAGTAGTTTGACAATAAGGTGCAGGGATGGAGAACTCATCAAGCTGGAAGACTTACATACAAAATAGATGCATATAAATGGCTAAATCCTGACAATGATGGTACTTATAAATCAAATCACATTAACTCACCAATAGGATGACAACTATTAGCTATTAATCAACTTGAAAATCACCTAAATGTACATTTAGGCATAAGTACAGTAAAGATAAAGATGATGGCTGAACAACTCATAACAAAAGAGCTTATAATTAGAATAAACAAGATGAGATGCTTGACAATAGAATAGGATTATAAATCCTCGAAGTCGAACCTTTTATTATAAAATCGGTCTCAGGATTTATAGCCTTCTACAAAAATACAGATCCTGAAAATTTGATCTATTTACACCAAAAATACTTAAAAGTGATATTTTTTCATATTAGGGTTTCAAACCCTACCTAAATATTTTTCGAACTTATGATGAATATCTAGTTCACTGATTGAATACTAAATAACTGTAGTAGTCGCTGATAATCACCACTGCTGGTTCAGTGTAATTTTGCCACCAAAAGCTAGTGTTTCGACGGTTAACTGACGTGACCTTTCTTTTTTAATCCGTTGAAATTTCCCATCCCATCGCTATGGTTGGTGATCGGAAGTTATAACCTCTAACTCGTCGGCACCCCAGGCCTGAATGTTGCCACAGTGTCAGCATCTCCAATTACTAGCATTGGGATGGTTTCTACATCGACGATCAAAAGTTGTTTCCTCTAACCCATCAGTGCCCCAAGCCTCAATGCTTCCATAGTGTCGGTGCCTCAAATTAATATCGTCGCGATGGTTTATGCATCAACGATCGAAAGTTCTGTCCTCTAGCCCATCGGCACTTTATATCTAAATGTATTAGCTCTTTCTATCACTAGCTTGTCCGTGATTGGAAGCTAAAATATCTAATGCATTGGAACCTCAAGGATAAATGCTACCACAGTTTCTACATCGGAGATTGGAAGCTATTTCCTCTAACTCGTCGGCGCCACCACTAGCTTCATGAACAGAAATCGGAAGCTCTAGCCACTATCCCATCAATGCCTTAGAACAGAATTTCGCCACTATTTCGGAGGTGAAACGAACTAATTTTATCGTTGTCAGAAGTCGTTTAATGAAGGAATTGAGACATTAGTCCTCTATGCTGTCGATCGACAGTCTTGTTATTCACCTATGCACTTTGTCCCTTTTGTTTTATTTTTCAAAACTTTATATTTTTAACTGTCAAAAATTTTGCTTTGTCACTATCAGAATGAATTTTTGTCATTGATCATAGGCCTTGTCCATTGCCTTACCGACACTGTGGAGATGCTTAGTTTTAAACTCGTCGATCCGTAGTCCTTAGTTCTTCCAATCATCGATGATTTTCTATTGTCGTGGAACTCGTAGTTAGTCTGTCTTTCGCCATTGCGGCTACTTAGTGAACTATCTTACCGATGGTTAGTGTTTTCAAGTTTCAACGCTTTATTAAGTAGTGGTTCTGATTTCTGATACGCGACTTCAGCAGTATTTAGTGCTTTATATTGCTGACATTGCGAAAGCTTTCAGCTTTTCCTCACCAATACGTAGTCCTTAGAACCTCCGATCACTGAATTTTTCATCTGATCATGGAAATCGTAGTCCGTATGTCTGTTGGTGGCTAATGAGATGTTCTGATCCTCGCCCAAGCCACCGAAAGCTACAACTTTGTGAAATTTTTCATAAAAAATAGAGGCTTTCAAATTGTCAGTTATATTGATATCCGTCATTGCGTGAATTAGATTCTTCATACTATCAAAATAAATTATTTTGGGAGATAACAGGAAGATTGTGACTGTTGATCAACTTTCCTTCGTTAAAACTGATTATCGTGTGACTCCTAGTCATCAGACTTCTTTGAATGTCCCGCATGTTCTTGTGGTTCTTTCTCCTTCTAGTTAGCTTCTTCCTATCATAGGTAAAATGGGGGGCATGGCTCCATCCTATGGATATCACATTGGAGTTAAGTCGTTATATTTTTATGTAAGGGGGTAACCCACCAACCTATGGACATCATGTTGGCTTAGAACTTGTGTGAGCATAGTTCCTTTTCTGTGTCAAGCTCATTAAAAAATGAAACATACATTGCGAGCATGGTTCCCATTCCATGTCAAGCTCATTAAAAAATGAAATAGATGCTAGTGAGCATAATTCTTATCCTGTGTCAAGCTCATTAAAAATTGAAACAGACATGGTGAGCATAGTTCCCATTATGTGTCAAGCTTGTTAAAAAATGAAACGAATGTCCACAAGCATAGTTACTCTCTGTTTAAAGCTTGTGTAAAAATGAAACAGGTCTCTTCAAACATAGTTACTCTCTATTTCAATCTTGCGTAAAAATGAAACAGGTTCCCTCAAGCATAGTTACTTTCTGTTTCAAGCTTGTGTAAAAATGAAACAGGTCACCTTTGAGTAGTGTTTATTCTTGGTTTCAATCTCATTAAAAAATAAAACTGACCTTGAGCAGAGTTCCTTTTTCGTGTCAAGCTCGTTAAAAAATGAAACAAATTCTTCCATTGTTTCAAGAATCAATGAAGCTTGGGGGGCATGTACCCTATCTCTTTATTAGTCTTAAGTTACTTGATATTTATACAGGGGGCAAGTACCAACTATTGGACATCATGTTGGGAAATCAACCATCAATGGAAGTCATTTTGAGCGTACTTTGTTTTAGTTTTGAGCTCGTTAAACCATGCAACCACCCTTTTGAGCATAGTTATTTTCTATTTCAAGCTCGTTAAAAAATGAAGTAGGTTTCCTTAAGCATATTTTACCTTTTGGTTTCAAGCTTGCATAAAAATGAAACCATGTTTTGAGCATAGTTTTTATTCTTTTCCAATCTTGTTAAAAATAAAGCAGATACCCTGAGCATTCTTTCAACTTATTTTCGATCTCGTTAAAAATAGTAAGATGGTGTTGAGCTTACTTTTCATTTTTCATGCTCTAGTTAAAACATGAAAACTGGTTTGAGCTTACTTTATCACTTTTTCTTGCTTTGGTTCAAACATGAAAAAGGTTCCGAGTGCCTTTTATACCTTTGTTGTGCTCGTTAAAAGCTCAGTGAAGATGTATCGAGTATAGTTTTACTGTTTTTCAGACTCGTAAAAATTGGATTATGAAAAAATAACTCATTCCGGAGTTATATTTCAGCTCTTTTCAGTCTCCTTAAAAACACAAAAAGATTTCCAAATGAGCTTGTTATGTTCACGCTTGTAAAAGAATCAGAACGATCAACTAGTCCGGGGTAGGTTATCTCTTTTTAGGACCGGCTATCCTTATTTACGAAAAATGACTTTTTGGAGTCTTCTTAGTGATTTCAGACTCTCTAAACATGAAACGACAAATGAGTTTGATTTCATTGAACTCGCAAAATCAAACGATGAAGGACCCTCTTTTGGGAATGAACCCATCCTTTCTCAAGTTCATAAAACATATGAGATTGGACTCATCTAAAGGATGATCTATCTCGAGCATTTGTTACCCTTTTCCAGCTCGTTAAAAAGCAAAGAGGCACTCACCAATCATGATGGGGAAATTAAGGAAAGAGTTTGTATTTTGTTATGGTAGTACATAGTCACTCTTGAACATGGCACTCATTTTCATATGCATTTCAGTACTTGGGTAATCCCTTTGTCATCGAGTCCTGCTAATTCCTAGAGTCTTATTACTCCTTTGAGTTGTCGAAGAATACTCTCACCGTCAGTTGCATTGGGGGATTGATATCATTCTCGTGTCAATACTGCTAAGTCATGCCATGCCCATGTTCAAGAGAGGTTTGGTCATTTATCCACTATCGATAGCCAGTTTACCTTCTATCATGTTGGTCATCCTTGAGTCAATCTCATACATCACTTTGCTATCTGGTTTACTCCAAAACATCTATGATCATGTTTCGTGTCGATGATGGAAGATTCATCATCGCCCTCCTTCAATGAGTCTATTCCTATCGACTTCAACTCCTTATCCAGAAATTAGACTTAGAAACCAAGTCAAGTACCTTGGGACTGCATGCCTTAATGTCAGGTTACCCCGCTTTCAACATGAATTTACAACATTGGCTCTTGATTGAAAGATCTCATCGAGTGTTTGACTCCAAGTCCTTTATTCACATTTGGTGGTATGTATTGAGATACCTTGGGAATCATTGACATCAATGGTGATTTCCCTCACACTTGTTAACAGTTTAAATCATTGACTGGTAATCAAGTGGTTTCTACCATGTTCGACGTCAATACAATGTAATCACATGGTTAGATTCATATCGTTGCGAGTTCGGCTTTGTTAGAATAATCAACCCATAGTTTACCCACTTAGACATTAATTCCATTATTTTTGTCTTATTTGCCTAGTTCATGTGTCCCACCTTGTGCAAGTTGTCATTTGCCTATCTATAATGGTCAAAATTGCCTTATTTGACTCATGTAGCGCATGGGAGAGCTAAAGGAATCAATTCTGCTTTATTTCTGGCCTCCTAGGCGCCCTTCTACTTTTGCTGCTTTATTGCCTGCTTTTTCAGTGTTTTAAGGCAAAAGGAAAAGCTAGACTAGGTGAGGTTGACTTGTTTTTTGTCCTACACATCCTCCTTTCTTTTCTCCATGCAAAAGCATGTATGAGCTGCCATTCCACCACTCTTTAGCTTGCCTATGCCTTTTTTCCATATCGTGAGCTCCATGACAGATTTGGGATCAACGTTTTTACACCTATGGGGGATTTGCTTATTTTTGGTAAGCCTGCTTTATGCTATATTTGGATGCCTCCTCATGCATTCAATTTCTTGATGTATTCTATTTATTCAGCAACCTATGTTATTATAGGGTTGGCTATTGTACACTTACATAATACAGTTTAGTGTTACAGCTCCATTTTCAGTATCTTTTGTGAGTGATTTTGCATGATCAATTAATAATTGTTGTGAGTAAAATTAATCTATTTCTGGCCTTAATTTCCACATGGTGTCAGAGCCATTGTAGGTTGTTTATCTCCTTCAAAAAATTGTTTTGCAGGTTCGACATCAAAGACTGGGAGCCTTCTACTGACAGCCGGGACAAATTTTCTAGAGCTATGGATCAATCACAGAAAACTATCTTAACTCCCTTCGATTTCTTTGAATGGAAAGCAGAGATAGAGATATTGTTGAGAGTGAAAGGATTCTACAGGGTGACTATGGCAACAGAAGTAGAGCCCAATGCAGCTGCAGAGAAGATAAAATGGCACAACAGGAGGGATGAGGCTTATGGTCTCCTGTGTCTGAGTATTTCCAGAGACCTCCTTTTCCATCTCGATGGATTGAAATCACCGAATGAAATATGGGAGAAGCTTGCTGATATTTTTTGAAATACAGATGAGATGAGGGGACATCAAATCAAGAATGAGCTGATTTCTCTGAGTCCAACAAGCTTTGAATCCCTGCAGCTATATTTCTCCAAGTTCAAAGCACTAGTTTTGCAGCTGAAACAGTGTGGTATTGAAAAGAAACATGATCAGCTCGTACTGGAAATCCTCTCGAAGCTGGGCCCTAATTATTCAGTGTTTGTTTCGACCTTCTATGGCACAAAACTGACAGCTCGAACCTGGAAGATGCCTAGCCTTGCAGATTTCATGGAATATCTCACACAAGAACAAGACAAGCTGGTGATGATGGGCACCATCAAACCATCCAAATATCAAGCTTTGATTGCTGGAGATTCGAGGGTGGATTCAAAAAGAAAAAAGAAAGCTGAAAAGCCACCTAAGCAAAAGAGAGACAAGAAACAGTCTCCGGAGGATCTACAAGGTCCCAAGAAGAATAACCAGAAGAAGAAGAACAAAGGTGAAATGAACAAGTGCGCATACTGCAATAAGGGCAATCACTTTGAAAGCTCTTGTATGAAAAAGCAGATAGACATGCTGACCAATCTCCTGGAGAAGAATGGAATCTCCCTTCCAGAAAGCTCAAAGAAGAGAGAAGGAGGATCAAGTTCAAATGACAAAGAGAGAGTTCATGCTCTAGTTCCTGGCACATCAAGCTCACCTAGTTTTATCATCGATTCTGGAGCTTCAAGACACATGGTTTCGACTAAGGAGGCCTTCTCCTCACTGGACATGTCGAAAGGACCATCTATTGTACTGGGAGATGACTCTCTCACTGAAAGTAAAGGAAAAGGAAGGATAGATCTTGATCATGGTCAGTTCAACAATCAGCTATATGTCCCTGGTCTCACCTCTAACCTCCTATCAGTGTACCAAATGAACCACACTGGGTCTCCTAAGAAGGTCATATTCTCCCCCGATGAAGTTGAGATCACAGAGATTTCAACTGGTAGAGTCATTGCAAAAGGAGTTGCGAATCATGCTCAAATGGTATACATGTTCTCACACTTCCTACCTTACTCAAACCCCTCTGCTCTTCTCATTCATGCTAATGAAGCCAGCAAGTTGTGGCATGAGAGATTTGACCACCTTAACTACAAATATCTTTTTGATCTTAGTGAAAAAGAGATGGTCATAGGGTTTCCCAAGATAACATTTTCCAAAGGAGTCTGCCAAGGCTGTATCCTAGGAAAACACCCAGAGCACAAATTTGAGAGAGTTAGTCATGAGAGAACCTCTGCACCCCTCGAGCTGATCCACAGTGATGTTGCTGGTCCATTCCCTCATATGTCCATGAGTCAGGCCAAGTATGCATTAACTTTCATTGATGACTTTTCCAGGTATTGCTGGGTTCACTTCCTGAAACACAAGTCTGAAGTTTTTGGCCTATTCAAAATCTTTAAGGCTTTGGTTGAAAACTAGTCTGGAAGGAAACTCAAGGCCCTCAGATCTTACAATGGTGGTGAGTATGTCAAGTCTGATTTTATTAACTATTGTGTAGATGCAGGTATTCAGATGCAACATTCTATCCCTTACACACCACAACAAAATGGTGTTGCTGAGAGGAAGAACATATCACTGAAGGAGATGGCAACATGCATGATGGAGGCTAAAACTTTGCCACCAAAGTACTAGGCCGAAGCTGTCAACTGTGCATCCTATATTTAGAATAGGGTGCCTCACAAACAGCTTGATGGTATGACTCCCTTCGAAGCATGGAGTGGGCACAAGCCAGATGTGACCCATTTCAGGATTTTTGGCTCAAAGGCATGGGCTAGAATCCTGACAGAGAAGAGGAAGGCTTTGCAGCCCCAAAGCCAAGAGTGTCTTTTTGTTGGATACTCTAAATATTAAAAAGGGTACAAGTTGATAAATTTGAGCACAAACAAATCCTTCATTGAAAGGTGTGTTCAGTTTGAAGAAGAACCCCTTGCAGAAGTGGAAGTTGG